>BSBK01008453.1:0-128456 GCA_027943335.1 Chamaecyparis obtusa
TGTAAAATGTGTTTCACAACTATCTTGATTTTTTCTACTCATCAATCTACTTCCAAATCCAAGTTTAATTACATACCAATTCTAGAACATGCCATATCCAATGTAAAATAATTAAGAAGTATTACAACTAATAAACAAAAATATCATCCAATAAGCATACTTAAAGATCTAATCAATTGAAGGAAAATGAAGAGCAATAATACCATTGTCCACATAAAGTTTGCATGCAAATATTAAACAAGAGAAGCCAACCCTAAGAAAGAAGAAGCAACTACTTAGGAAACTAAGCCACATGATAGAAAATACCATACACTTAAGAAATACCTAATTGATCATTGAAGAGGGGGCCTCATACTAGATATACCTGCAAAAACCGTGATAACACTTGACGAACAAGTCATAACAAAATAAGAGAAAGGCTAGAGCTTATATATGTATATTTATATTTATACATACATATGTATATATATATATGTGTGTGTGTGTGTGTGTATGTGTATGTGTATGTGTATGTGTATAGTGAGATAACTCTCATCGTAGTTTTTCCAAAAAAAAGAATTGGTGTTCCTTATATGCATGGTTTTTCTTCAGCTACCTTTTCATATGTTCCATGACATATGAATGAATTAATAAATTGATTGATATTTAATTTTTGTTTTTATGGAGGTTGATTAATGCCCCTCCTCTCATCATATGGGTGTGTCCCAACACTCTTGGATACTAGGCTTCAACCCATTTATGCAACATGCAACCTTCTCCTTGTTGGCCTCGTAATGACCTATTCTAATAAGGACTCGATAAAAATCCTTTATGAACTCCTTGACTGATTTTATAGCTTGCTTCAACCCTTGTGTATTTTTCAACAAATCAATCTCTTATCCCATTGGAATTAAATTTCTCTTCAACTTATGTACCATTCATTCCCATCTTATTTTTGATATAAAATAGAAGAAAAGAAAGGGTGTTATTCCTTACACAACCACAACTCATAGGTGTCAATAAAATAAAAATACATAACATTAGTGTTGGCTATTAAAAGGATAGGCCATAAATGAAACATTAGCAAAAAAGCTAGTAGCCTATTAGAGCCAAGGTTTATACACTGGGAACTTGATGTGCCCATTATGTGTTCTGATGAGTACTCTCCTAACTTCTTGCCTTATGTTTATGTGATTATAAAATACATTTCATTTATGTCCTTAACTTTATGCTCTATTTTCAGGAAGAATTCCTCCTGAAGGTAGAGGTCAAGGTAAAGGTTGAGGCTAGGGTGAAGGTAGTCATCACAGTCCTTCATCGAGTTCTCACCATGAGATTTCACATGAAAAACATCATTTGGATGATTTTAGTGAGGAGAGGAGAGGAGAGTAGAGTAAGAGTCACATGATGGGTCATAAGGTTCTTTGATGCACCATCTTATTCAATAGTGTCTCAATCAGTTCAAGCCTAGACATGATAGAAATTAGTAGAGTCTCATCACTCTCATTATGAGGAAATGGAAAGGTATTACAGTCCTAGGGGAAGGAACCTTGAAGTAGATGAGGATGCTATTTTATCTGATCATATGAGGGATCTTCTTAGGTCCCACCCTCCTACCTTTAATGGATCTAGCAGTGGGTCAGTGAAAAAGACTTGGGTCATTGACTTGGACAAATATTTTTTTATGCACCCTTATGGTAATAACACAAAGGCCATGTGTGACATTATGCATCTTTAAGGGTTTTCTTCTACATGGTAACGATAAGAGGAGCATAAAATCCACTATTTCTTGGGAGTTATTTCTTGAGACATTCTGAGCTTGTTTCCTTTCTAATAAATAGAGGTAGAGGTGAGTAAATTAATTCCATTATTTGTGTCACAAAGCCATGATAGTTGAGAAATATGAGCACTATTTTTTTGAGCTTAATTAGTATGTTGGTATCAAGGATGATGAGACCATGTTGGTCCAATAATTAGTTAGTAGTCTTAAAACCCGCATTATTGGTGGATTTTGGGTCTTCAAACCCAAGACTATGAAGGAGACAGTAAAAAATAAAACCTTGGTTGAGGAGAATTTTCCCATGGCACTTGGTGGTCATATAGGTGTATAGATTATGAGTGACCCTTTTTATGGATTAGGTGCTAGGGGTAATCAATCTTAGGGAGTAGGATATTCTAGGAATCACTCTTAATCCTCCAAGGGTGGTCAAAATCATCAGAAGAGGAAGTTTTAGAATGGTAAGAGAACAATTCTTGAAATGGCATGGTTATGGTTCTATGAAGGACCACAACTATCATCACAACAAGAATAATAATAATAGCTAGCCTACTTAAATAACTTGAATTTTTTTAGCAAGGGTAGTTTCTAGCAGTCTAGTGCACCTCCTACATGAAGAGGTTCTGGTATAGGAGGAGATTTTTATTCTCATGGTCAGCCAGGTTACATTGAGGTTTATTGTCCTTAGAGATCAGTACAAGATTCTAGCCAAAGAAAAGATACTTTCAAGCTTACAATGGGTGATGTTGGTAGATCCCACAAGGTTTTTTTAGCAATTGATCATCACTAGACCAAGCATCAGGGAACTTGATTGAGACTTTAGGTGTGTTAGGTGGTATTCATATATCTATCTTATTTGACTCTAGTGCTAGTTATTATTTTATTTCCCTTCCCTTGTGGATCAATGTGTGTTGATGATAGAAAATAAAGATGTTAGGTGGTAGGTTGAGTTAGCTTTAGGATCCAAAGTAGCTATAGGATCCTTTGTTCATAATTTTGTGTTGGGTTTTAGTAGCTTCTTGAACATTGTTGATCTTCAAATCATTCCTTCGAGGTCTTATGGAGTATATTTGGGTATGGATTGGTTGGATGCTTATAGAAACAACATTGATTATCAGGATAAGATGATTCAGTGCATGGATGACTTTGGTGTGGATGTAGAGATTGTAGGTATTCAAAGGCCTATATTTCCTACACATGATTTCTACGATGTAGTTGAAGTGGTATTGTGACAAGGATGTGAAATTTTTGTAGGATCACTTAATGATTTAAACAAGGATGATAGTCAATATATCTCTATTGAAAATCATCCCTTTCTTTGAGAATATGTTGATGTGTTTCCTAGTGAGATCCTAAGTATGCCACATGTAGACCATTTCTACAATGATCAGTTCATGACCTCATAAACACCAACATGGTTACAGTTCCCATCAAAATCTCCTAACTAGCCACCACAGGTTAAGTTAAAAGGAAAATTCACTATCTACTTTGACATGTGGCATCACCATGCATCACTGGTGAAATTATTTTTAAAAGGCACTAAGAATACCCACCAAGTTGATGTGTGTCCCTCTCAATCATGCTATTCAAAAAGAATGTGTGGGACCCACTTCCCCACACACTTATTATCATGTGAATGCTTTTAAGGGAGAACATCTTCAAAATATTTCTTGACCAAGAAAAAATGTTGACCATGCAGAGGCAAAGTTAGAAAGGAGAGTTACTACCACCTTATAATGGTAAAAGGATCACAAGTAGGATAGTTGGCCTGCATCTACCATTAGTGTCATTTTGGAAAATATTTTGTATAAGACACCTTTGTTAGATCATGCCAAAATTTAAAAGGTTTTCTTCCAATTTGACCCAAAGGGGAAAAAAATCTATATATACCCTAGTGTTCACAAAACTAAATGGGGCAATATATATGTATATGTGTGATTGTAGACATTAAGCAAGTTCATTAGTTATACCTTTTTGTATTATAGAGGATTCTTTTCATTATTTTATTTCCTTGAATGTATACTATGAAATCTATAATATGTGTCTTGGCTTCTATACTTTTCATGTTTACTGTTAATAAAGTTTGGAGACTACGTATTTGTTTCCTTTCTCTTCTTCTTAACTATGATGCATCGTGTTGATTTATTGTGTGCCTAGCCCTATTTATTTATGTTGGCCTTTTACTTTTCATTGTCCTTGAAGACTAATGGATCATGTGCCTATTTAAATTTTCTATTAGCTTTTGAAGTGGGTATTAGATTGTGACCTCTACGGCTTGCATGCATTTGTAATAGAGCAATTAGGTGTGGGTACTCCTATTCGACCTCTGGGAGGATTGGTTCAATCTATGACAAGGATAATTCCCACATTGTGTCTCACACTTGCATAATTTCCATACCTAGAGGAAACCCCTTGCTTTAATCCAAACCTTTGTTTCTGCATCGTGTCCACACCCAAAAGTGACATCCTTGGAGCAAAAAATTCCAAATTTTTGTTGAGGTTTCTCTATGAACCTAAAAAATATTCAGAAATCCTTGGCACATCACCTTGTAGCACATATTTTTACTTGTCTTATTTCTTATCCATTTTCTTGGTTTAAGGAATGAAGAGATGACATCTAAACTCCCAAAGGTTGTTTGTGTAGCACACTAGGTCCCCATTTAAAGAACATCCCAACTACTCTTATTTAGGCGTAAGCCTTTTAGAGATAAATACTAGCCAAGAATGATATTGATTTTCACATAGATCTTTCACAACAATGAGAAAGACTGATTGTTCTCTTGGTCTCCTTGGTTGTTCAATGTAGCCGTGGTTTGTGACATGGATTAACTACCTCCTATGTCTTCTATAAGCCTATTGGTTGTATCAGGCATTAATAGGTTTATCTTTTGGTGCAATAACAACTGATAGTTGTAACAAGTGGTATCAGAGCTTGGTCATAGGTTTAAACCTTGTGCTTGCACTGGGGGGGATTGTTGCAATGATGAGAAATATTTATTACACCCTTGGTGTCCTTGGTTGTTTAGCATAGCTGTGGTTCATGACATGGCTTAACCACCTCCCGTGTCTTCTATAATTCTAGTGGTTGTGTCAAGCATTAATAGGTTGATCTTTTGGTGCACTGATAATCGCTAGTTGTAACAAGATCATGTTCTTGGAGCGGAGTCCATTTCTAGAGTGCCTTATTAGATGACAATTAATGAGTTGAGTAAGCTTCATCTTTAGTTAGAGGAGTTTTTGGACAGAGGTTTCATTTGACAAAGTGTTTCTCTATGGGAAACACTTGTTATCTTTATGAAGAATAAAGATGGATCTCTTTGTTTGTGCATACTCTATCGACAGTTGAACAAGGTTACTATTAAGAACATATATCCATTACCAAGGATCAATGATATTTTCAATCATATGAAGGGACCTAAGGTATTCTCAAAGATTGAACTCAAGTCAAGATATCATCAACTTTGAATCCATGAGGCAAGCATTCATTGCACAACCTTCCACACCTGCTATGGACACTATGAGTATATAGTGGTTCTATTCAATTTGACTAATGTACCATAGTGTTTATGAGCCTGATGAATGAAGTTTTATGCACCTTTTTAGACCACTTTATCACTATCTTTCATAATGATATTTTAATTTATTTGAGGACTGTGGAGGAGCACGAGGAGCATTTGCAGCAGGTTTTGTAGTGTCTTTGGGACAATAGCTATATGCCAACTTGGATAAGTGTTAGTTATTTCAAATTGAGGTGAAGTATGTGGGGCATGTGATCCTAGGAGAGGGTATTTTAGTTAATCCCTCTAAGATTTAGGAAATTGTGGAGTGGCCAACACCCACTAATGTGTTATAAATTCAAAGTCATGAGTTTAGCGAATTACTACCATTGATTCATGAATGATTGTTTTGAGGATAACTCATCCTATTAGTTATCTTTAGAGGAAAGGAAAGAATTTTGTGTTGTCAAAACAATATAATGAAATGTTTTAGACTCTTAAGGAGAGATTGATCAGTGCACCCATTTTGGCAGTCCATATCTAGCAAGAGACTTCATGGTTTGCATAGATACTTCCTTGGAGGAAATTGGAGTGGTCCTTATATAGGAAGGAAACATGATTTCCTAAGAGTCTCACAAACTAAAGGATTGTGAGCTAAATTATCCCACCCATGACTTGGAGTTAGAAGTAGTATCTCACACCCTTGTGAGATGGAGACACTTTCTTTTGGGTTATTGGATTGAGCTACATAGAAACCATCACAGTCTATAATACATCTTCATGCAACCAAATACAAAATTTAGATAATTTTGTTGGATGGAGTTTCTCTTTGAGTATGACTTTGAGGTTAGATACATCCAAGGAAAGGAGAACATGATGATAAATTCCTTGAGTAGGTAGAGGCACAAGATCTCAATATTGATTTTGAGTGTTGATTTGTGGAGTTGGATCCTTTAGGAACTTCCTTGGAAAAAATTTTACAAGGAGGTGAGATTAGAGATAGATGTGGGGAGATCCTTGAAGGGAAGATTTGCAGGTTATTCCTTGGAGTTAGATGAATTTTTGTGACACTTGGCTTGTATCTATATACCACATTTAGATTTTCTACACACTTTGATTTTTTAAGAGGCTCATCATGCACTATATTCCACACATCTTGGTTTTAAGAAGATGCTTACAAAACTTTGACATATATACAATTGGTTAGGGATCAAGAGAGACATTGCAAATTTTTTTACTAGATAATTAGAGTGCCAGAGGGTGAAGGAAGAGCACAAAATCCTGCAAGATTTTTGTAGAAAAATCTCATTCCATAGTGGAAATGGGATATTATTTTGATGGACTGTATAGTAGGGTTACCAATTTATTCTTAGAGACATGATGCCATTATGGTCATTGTGGATAGGTTGACCAAGGTGGTACACTTTTCACCCATACAATCATCCTACACAACATCTATAATAGCTCAAGTTTTTATGGAGGATATTTTAATATTACATGGTATTCCTCATAGGATCATTTCTGATCAAGATTTAGTGTTCACTTTATCTTTTTGGACTTCTCTTCATCATGCCTTGGGACTCAGTTGTACTTCAGATCAACATACCACCTTGAGACCTGTACCGTCTTATAATGGACAAACTTCATTTTGAGACCTTTTATCCCTCCTTAGTATGGTTTTGGTCTCTCTCTCATCTTTCGACATGGTCCTCTATATTTTATCACCTTTTTGGCCATATCTTCCAGTGGTTTCATCATCCCCCAATTCTTTCTACACCTTCTATGAGGCCTCCGAGACCTCTCTTTGAGACCCCCCCTGTGAATAGGTCGACTTGATTAACCTATTCTAGAATAGATTGATCAGGTCAACTTGTTCAAGGAAGAGGTTGACCCAAGTCAACCTCTTCCCCAAGGAAATTTAATTATGGGGCCCAAAGTGCCTTGGGTTTGCCGATTGATTTATTTTTCTCTCGGGTCGGCTTGCTTTGTTTTTATCTCAAAAACTAGTATATAAGGAGGCTTAAGAATTTTATTTTCATCAAAATCAAGATACATCATCATTCTAAAAGTAATCAAGAATAATCATACACACGTTCATGATATTTCAAGCAAGAACCTTCAAGTATTCATCAAATTCAAGCATTTCCTTCTTGCATCAAGCTTCTTCCTTCAAGGTGGTAGTGGATTTTGGCTTCTAAGGAGGAGATCCATCATTCCAAATCATTCAATTTCATGCATCCTTCATCATGGCATGTCACATACATTCCTATACATGAGGTTTTGACTTATTTTCTTTCCTTTTGGTTTTTTTGAGTCAAGGCTATTACATTTGCATACTTGACCACATATCAAATTCAATTGCATATACAAAGATAATTGTATCTTTCATTTGATATATCCAATACTACTACATGTTAGTATTTCCATTATCATTACATTTACATCTCAATTTCAAGGTTGATTCCTCAATCTAGGGCTTGACCAAGGCAAGCCCTCATCCACCCAAACCTAAAAACAAGCTTTTTTGTGTGCACGAGAAAGATATTCGAATTACAACCACAGATCTGGAAACTACTTGTCTAGACACTTTCGAACAAGTTAGGTTGAATTTTCTACAATCTCTTGAGAACACAATGACTTCATGGAAAAGTGTCTGGAACATGTTGCACCTGGTCGACCTATTCCTGGAGGTCAGAGAAAAACAACATTTTCTAGGTTTTCTATTGTGATCAAGAATCCGCAGTTGAAATTTATTTCATAGGTTCAGATCTTTAGTTTTCAAAGTAAAAAGGCATATTCCTCTACACATTTCAAGGTGAGTATTTTATCATTCATTTCATTTCTTAGTCTAGACCTTTTTTCATATCTTAATTGGGTTGATTGCATACACTTAGCATCTAGATCTATCTTACTTTTCTCATTCAATCAATTCATTCAATTTCACATTTGCATTTAAACATCTTTAATTAAATCCTACATTGCATGAAAGAGGACTTTCTTGTGTACTTCCTTGATATAATTATGGTTTAGCATTGGCGTCCCTTCATCTTCTTGGGTTTTTCTAATCTAACTTGGTTATATTGAGAGTTATGTTCGGAAGCCCCTCTTTCTCTTGTATTTTGAGTGTTAGTGTTGGAATGGTTAATTAATGAACTCATCTCACATAGTTTATATTTTTAGATTCATCGGTATCTATTTCACCCCTAAACATTTTGGTGAACCCGATGTCCTACAACTTCCTTTTGATCTTGGTGTTAGTTTTCCTTTTGCATTATATTGTGTGTACACCTTCACTATACATTTTAGTGAACCCGACACATTCCTTCCTTTGTTTGATTTTGGAGTTAGATTTCTTCTTTGTGCATCTAGTCATATCTCCTTCTGCATTATCTTCTTTACATTGTTTGCATATAGATTTCGTTAACTACATTGCTTCATTTTCATTGTGAAAATTCAAAAAAATTGCATCCTAATTCTTATATTGCATTGCATTTTATTTCTAAGAATATAAAAAAATTCTTCTAAGTCATTTCATTTCATTTTCAATGGGATAGTTATCTTTATTTTAAAGTTTTCTTCATGATCTTCAAGATATTCCATTTCATGCATATGATGATACTTTAGGTTTTCCTTTCATTAATTCTCATGAAAACATTTCTTCAAAACATTCCCCTCCAAAGGGTAATATTTTCAAAGATGATTTTGATCAAGCTCTAGTGAGTCATGATGTTCCTAACTTGGATAATCCTACTATTTGGGATGAGCCCTTGGATAGGGATATTGACTACTCTCTCCCTCATGAAACTTTTTTGAGTCATGATTATTCCTCTCCTAATGTGTTCTTTCTTCTATCCTTTGATAATCCTACTACTTGTGATGAGCCCTTGGATAAGGACACATATTACTCCCTTCCTCATGAAGCAATCTTTATACAATTGGGTGATAACATGATTATTGCTCCTAATGATCAACCACTTCCTATGCATTCCATTGACATTCCTTCTATAGATGAGGCCTTGATGGGTTATGTTTGTCCTTCTCCTAAGAGTTCCTTACAAATAGAAAATCACATCCTTGATGCTTCTTCTTCTTAGTTTCAAGATACATCTCAAATCAAATGTGGGTGTGTTGAAAAAGGTAAAAATGATGATTTTATTTTCACAAATTCAACCTTACTCCATAAGGATCCTAATCACATCAACCCTATGGGTGGCCTATCAACTCTTGAAGATTGGGGAAGATTAAATTTCACACCAACATTCTATACCAGGACTAACATCTTTGACTTTGGAAACCAAACACCTTTATTTGATGAGTGTATGCATATTAAACACTTCTCTTTACATTTCAATATATAATTAAACCTAAAAGATGTTTTTCTATGTTTCATAAAATTCATAAGACTAGTCAGTATCATTATTTGCAATTCATTGCTTATGGTATGTTTCAAATGAATTGTGATGATAAATGGTATATTTTTCATGATCATTCTACTTAGTACATCTACATCCCTATTATGTTGCTTCTCACTTCATGACATTTATAGCATATCCTTTGGGTGCTCATTGTCCTAATTTGTGAGCAACATAATAGTCATTTCCCTTGTCTCCCTTGGGGGGCAAGGGCCCTATTTCCTTTTCCTATCTATATCGTGGGATCCATTTTCCCCCTTTGTTGACTCTTTTTTCCTTTTATGTGATGACATCTTTCCTTGCATACATTTATTGTGTTACATAAGGATTAACATCCTGAGTACAATCTTATTTTTTCTTGAAATCACATGTCTAGTATAAATTGAAACCACTTACGAGGGCATAACGTGTCCTTCTCTTCTTTTCTTGCTCAATGCATCCAATATTCCTTATGAACTTTCATTCTCTTATAATTTTATGTTCTTTCTTGCATGCAATTATTGTGTTACATAAGGATTAATATCCTGAGTGCAATCTTATGCTTGTAAGTGCATCTTTTTTGTAAAGGATCTCTCATTTACTACATATATTAGATATTTCTTTCTCCTTTCACTCAAGGATCTATTATCTCTTTTTTGTTCCTCCCGTGTTCACTAAAGTAGGTATAACATGGTATCCTTTCATCTTTCCATTTCTCTTTAGATTTGTATTTTTTATGATACGTTCTTATCTGTGGGTATGTAATGCTTTATTTCATGCACGACACAATAGTTTCTACCTAACAATATCTTTCCATGTCTTGGATGTTAATGTTTGTGATTTAATAATCATCTATAATTTACTTCATAGGTGATATCTTTTCTAGCTTATTATGTTTAGAATTGTATATCCTATGATGTTTCTTGTCCTACATTTCTCTATGGTGTTGTATTATTCTATGATACTTCTTGTTTGATATAGGGTGTTTTGTTTTCTGCATGACTAGATTATGGTTGTTTTTTACAGTTCATCTTTATATTTTACAATATTTTTTTATATAATTCACTATAGACTTCTCTTTCTTGTATCACGCTTGGGGGAAAGACTTTGTACATTCTTTCTCTCTTTATTTAAGGATCTACCTTCCTTAGTACAATGGAATTTGTTTATCATGTGACATTGTTTTTCAATAAGGAATGATGTGTTGATTATGACTCTCTTTGACATGCAAGAGGTGCATGTCTGTGATCATCACCTCTTCTTCATTTGCAAAGACTATGTTCATTATAAACATTTTACATTACTATGTGTTTTAAAGTTTGTCATCCTTCATCCAAGGATCCCTATTCCACCCATACACAGGGAGCTGAATAGGTGCACTCTTGATTCCTCTCCCCTTCTTTTGTCTTGAAGTTGTTATCTTTGTTCATGTAAATCCTCTGGAAGGTAGATGTCTTTCTAAAAAGATCTCTTCCTTTCAAGGGTTTCTTCTCATAAGCGACATATCATTTCATAATTGATCTATTTTCTTAGCTTACAAGAGTCAATACTCTTCACTAAGTTTATGGCATACATTGTTATTAAAGGATATCTCCTTGTTGCTAGAAGTAGTTATCCTTGATTCTCTTCCTTATGATGTCTATGGCTACATAGTCATCATAAGGAGGTGGGCATACATACACCCTCTTTGTACTATAGTTTAATTTTTTTTATGCACTTTTTATTTTACATTAAAACATGCCACTCCCTAATGGGTATCAGTGATACTTCTCCATCCCAGGAAAACACACACACACATTTTCTCTATGAATAATGGACCCTTGGCCATCCATAGAGAGAACATACATATTTACACTTTGTGGTGATACCAAGGAATTGATCCACAGGTGGACACACATACACATCATACAAAAGTCATCGCCGATGGGTGTACAAGATTGACTATTGGGAAGACAAACCTGCTAGACCATTTGATCCTTCCTTTTTGTTTTCTTTTTTATTGTGATTCAAAGTAAGGCACACAAACCTTACTGGGCAATATAATCATGCTCTCCCTCTCTCTTTATTCTCTAATGTAGCAAGATAGAATCACAAGGGATGTAATCCTTTGTGGTGCTCTTTCCTTTCCTATGTGATCCTATATGCTTTGTGATAGCCTTCCAAATATGATACTGGTGGGTGAGACATTTCTTCAGTTGAGGTCTCTTTCACTAGTTGATTTGGGGTTTTAGTACTAACTTGTTTTGAGTCTTTTGATTTTATTTTTATTTGGCTCTATTTTTCCTTTGTTTTCTTTTTCTTTTTTTTCATGCTCTGATGCATGGTAATGGAGTTAGGATCCAAGGTTTGGGGTCTCATGTCCTTAAACTTGGTGATGTTCTATCTTATTATGACATTGTCTCTCTTCTCCTTCTTCCTTTACCGAGAGTATGACTTGCCTCATACTCCTGCTCAAGTGGGGGCTAAATGCACTGTCTTAAAATGGACGCACTTCATTTTGAGATCTTTTAGCCCTCCTTAGCGTGGTTTTTGTCTCTCTCTCTCTCTCTCTCATTTTTTGGCAAGGTCCTTTAGGCACTATTTTATCACCTTTTTGGCCTTATCTTCTAGTGGTTTCATCATCCCCTAATTCTTTCTACACCTTCTCTAAGGTCTCCGAGACCCCTCTTTGGGACCCCCATTGGGAATAGGTCGACCAGGTTGACCTTTTATAGGAAGAGGTCAACCCAAGTCGATATTTTCCTTGAAGAAATTTAATTATGGGGTCCGAAGTGCCTCGAGTTTGTCGATCGATTTCTTTTGCTCTTGGGTCAACCTGATTTGTTTTTGATCCTGAAAACTAGTATATAAGGAAGCTTAGGAATTTCAATTTCAGCATCATCAAGACACATAATCATTCTAAAATTAATCAAGAGAAAGCATATACATGTTCATGATATTTCAATCAAGCATCTTCAAGCATTCATCAAATTCAAGCATTTCCTTTTTCCATCAAACTTCTTCCTTCAAGGTGGTTGTGGAGTTTGACTTCTAATGAGGAGATCCATAATTCAAAATCATTCAAGCTCTTCCATCCTTCATCATGGAATGTCAAATACATTCCTATACATGAGGTTTTTACTTCTTTTATTTCCTTTTGGTTTCTTTGAGTCAAGGCTATTACATTTGCATACTTAATCACATATCAAATTCATGAATTGCATCTACAAAGGTAATAATATCTTTCATTTGATATATTCAATCCTACTACATGTTAGCATTTCCTTTATCATTATATTTACATCTCAATTTCAAGGTTGATTCCTCAATCTAGTGCTTGACCAAGGAAAGCTCTCACCCACCCAAACCCAAAAACAAGCTTTTCTGTGTGCAGGAGCAGGATATCAAAATTACAACCACAGATCTGGAAACTACTTGTCAAGACACTTCTGAAGAAGCTAGGTAAAATTTTCTACAGTGTCCTGGGAACATGGTGACTTTGTGGAAAAGTGTTCAGAACATGTTGCATCAGGTCAACTTGTTCTTGGAGGTTTGGGAAAAATAACATTTTCTGGGTTTTTTGTTGTGATCGTGAATCCACAGTCAGAAGTTTTGTCACAGGTTCAAATTTGCAATTTTTAGAGTAAAAAGGCATATTCCTCTACACATTTCAAGGTTAGTACTCTATAATTTATTTCATTTCTTAGTCTAGACCTATTTTCATATATTAATTGGGTTGATTGCATACACTTAGCATCTAGATCTATCTTACTTTTCTCATTAAATCAATTGGTTCAATTTCACATTTGCATTTACACGTCTTTAATTAAATCCTACATTGCATGAAAGAGGACTTTCTTGTGTACCTCCTTGATATAATTTGGGTTTAGCATCAAGGCATCCCTTCATCTTCTTGGGTTTTGCTAATATAACCTAGGTTATATTGAGAGTTATGTTTGGAAGCCCATCTTTCTCTTGTATTTTGAGTGTTAGTGTTTGGATGGTTAATTAATGAACTGGTCTCACATAGTTTAAATTGTTAGATTCAATAGTATCCATTTCATCCCTAAACAAGACTGAGGGTCAAACAGAGAAGACCCAATCAGGTCTTGGAGGATACGTTGAGGATGCACATGATGGATCAGTAGTCCCAATGGGAGGATTATTTTTACTTGGTAGAGTTTTCCTATAAAAATGAGCATCGTATTCTAATCCAGATGTCTTCTTTTCAAATATTATATGGTCAACTTTGTTGTACTCTTTTGAGTTGGGATCATTTGGAGGATTGTGTTCTCTTGGGTCCAAAGATGCTTCAATATATGTAGTAGCAAGTAAAGAACATTCAAGAGCATTTGGTGTTGGTGCAAGATCATTAGAAGAAACATGCAGATGCCCATAGGATACACTAGTACATTAGACCCACCTTTTAGACCAACATTTTTGACCAAGCATTAAAATGGTTTTCCTTGGTCGGTTTATAGAAGGAAAAAATTGATTTTTTTTAATCCATTCCCGTGTTGGTTGGAATTTCGACAACCAGGATAGGTTGTCAAAATTCCAACCAACATGGGAATATAACCTAAAAAAAAACATAGGGATTTCATTTTATATTCCGTGCATAGCAAAGCAGAGGTGAAAGAAAAGGGATTTTATATCGATCCACCACCTATGCATCACCTAGCCTTGACTCCACCTGTAAGAACCACTCCTCATCTGTAACAAATACACTCATCTCTGGTTTTTTAATCTTTGAAAAAGTTCTTGTGCTGCATTTATATTTTTTTGCATTCAATTTGTAGCATTTCTAGGGTTCAAAAATTTGTAGTCACTATTTGTTCGTGCCTTGTGGGTCTTCCTGGACCCGGTTTGAATTATTTCAACTTGTAGGACTATCGTTGTGTACACACATTTATTATGCCTTTCCCTATTTCTATTTTCAAAGGCTGAGTACAGTCATAAGAGTCTTCGATATCAACTGAATCTATAAACATAAACAACCCCTTCTCAATTTTCTTTCAACATCACTGTTGATACATGACGTGGGTCTGTTGACACTATACAAATAAACATATATGTGATAGTCACCTCTTCCTACCTCCAAATGCTGACAACAAAATACATTGTCATTTGGAGACCATTCTGAATGGTTTTGCCAGTGTTCCAACTTGGTCTCCTTTGAATACGATTGTCATCATTTTCCAATCGAGACTAGGCAAACCCGAACACATAAAAAAGATATATTCTTTGTTAAAACTTAAGAACATGATACATCTATTAGCCCCATTTCACTGTAGGTATTCTATCATCAAAGAATCTATTGGTAGTATTCTTTGTTTTTCCTGTCCCCCCCTGAAATTTTGAAGTTTTTTGTGTCTTCCTGGTTTTTGTGTTGAATCCCTCTGCATATTTTTCATATCTTTAGGGTTCAAGTTTGGTCAAATTTGCAAAAACCCTAGGTGCTAGGGTAAAAATCCCTTTGTATGCCTTCAAAATCCAAAAACTATAGTTTGCCTCTGCCGGGTTCTATTTCATTGTTACCTTTTTTGGGCCACTTAACTCTCTTTTTTGCACGTGACTATTTCCCTCTTGGTGTTCGCTGAACCGCTTAGCAATGTTTCATGTCTTTGTATTATTTAGCAAACTGGTGATTACATGTTTGTCGCTAGTTCTCCAAGTCCTTCGGTAGTTAACATTTTCTTTCAGCAAATACGCGACTGCAGTGGTCGCGTAGTCTCCTGTTCCTGGTAGTTTATCTCTTAATAGTTAGCGACCTGGTGTGGCAGTTTGTCTTTTCTTTGGTCGCATGTTCGCATGGTTAGCGGGGCCTAACATCACATTTACCTTCAATCTAATGGCAGGTGCATGATTGCATGGGGTAGGAATATTCCATGTGATCATGCGACGATTGCCCGATCTTCCAACGTGTTGTGGCTTGTGTGTGGTGGGTCTAATATACCATGTAGTGCTGACATGCTCTTTCCTGATTGGATGAGGTGCTGATGATTTGGTAGGTGTCAATGGGACCTGGTTGCCAGCGTGTCCTTGAGGGTCCTGACATCCACAGAAGATCTACGGTTGGCATAAGTTCTCATGGGTTTTGTCAAAGCCATGCGATCTTACGCCAACCGTCGATCTTACCTTTTCTCAGGTGAAAATGAAAGAAGTGGGACCGCTGATAGGTGTGCACAATTGGCAGCATTTTATTGGTTGAAGAATAGTGATCTGCATATGTTGTCAGGCAGGCCCGGTAGCTCAAATCAAGAGATTCAAGATCTACGGTGGTCATATGATCGCATGGAATCTTTCCATGCTATGCGATCATACACCGAATGTCTGATTGAAGGGAGATACTTTGCGGTGGGTCCGATGTGCTACACAGTGCTGAGGTGCTCGTTTCTGATTGGCTAAGAGACTGTTGACAAGGCCAGAGATTTTTCAAAGCTTAGTTGACTAATTTTAAAGGATAGTTTGGACCGCCCGATCTGTTGGGAAGAAATAGTATCGATGGTTATGTTTTAAAAATAGATCGAGTGGCCACTGCCATCAGTTTTCAAATGATTCAAGGGTTTTTCTATAGGGTTAGGAGATAGTGCACCAAAAGAGCCATATTGCAGGACCATTTTTGGTCATTTCTAGCTTGGTTGCAGGTGAGAATTTATGAAGATGATCTTGGTAGTTGTTCCAGCATGATATTGCATCCTTGGGAGCCTCTGTCGAGGAAATATTGATAGGTGGGTCATGCTTTCTCTGTTGCAGCTGGAATTAACGGGGCCTTTGTGGTGATTTTGTCCTTGAGGCTGGTACATGGTCAGATCAGTTGCAAAGTTTGATGATTTTTTTGATCTCACCGACCATGCGCTTGGAGCCTGTCTTGTCTGCATTCACTGTTTGTTTGAGTTAGGTGATTTTGAATTGTTGCTTTGAATGATCATCAGTTGCTTGTTGCAATCCTTGAGATAAAAAGGATTTTTCATGATCATTCAAAGACATTGGGAGTTAGGTGTTAAGAATCTCTTGCTTGGTGAGCCCTATTCTCAGTCAGGGTTGTAATAATTTTTCTTCAGTGCTTGTTAATGAGAGATAAAAGTTGCAGGTCTAAGCTGTAGTTTGCAAGCATGATTTGTTGTGACTAATTGTATGCATAGAAAGGATTCATCATACTTAATACAAATATATGATTCTTCTCTCTCCTCTATGTCAAGTCAGGTAGGCTTCGAGCTTTCTAGTTCGTTACATATTGTTTTATGTATGTATCTTCATTCTTGAGTTCTGATCTAGGATTGGATTGAATAATGCTCTAGATGGGATGTGAGTTTACCCTTGTCTACATAAGGATTCTTTGTAAGCAGTAAGGATTGTGGTAGATGTATTTATGGCTATGAATCTCAGATATTCTCTAATCTATGTATCTTTTGTGTCTAAGAAATTTTGCCCAATGGATGAGGCACTGGCCTAAATGAGTAAATCTCTTATTAACATAACTAATTGAAGTTATTGCAATCCAAATCTTAAAATCAAGAACCATTTAAGTTTTAAATCTTTGGTTGTGTAGTTTTGTTACCCCATAGTAATTGAGAGTCAATGAATGTAAGGTTGGCATTTAGTACTTTCTTGCTATCATCTGTTATATAAACCTAGCCTTTGGTGTGTAAGGTATAGTTTTCATTGGGTTAGGTGCACCCGCCTTGGTTTTACAGAGCTAGAAGTGAAGAGGGCAGTCTTGTCCCTATAGTTGGTCCAATTACCCTAAGATCCTTCTACATTTTGGAACTAACCACTCCTAAAATTTGTCTGAGGGTATATTGGCAGTCTAAGAGCATAAGCCATTTTGAAACACCAACAAGATGGCGACTCCGCTAGGGACATGTTACACAAGTCTATAATAACCAGTAGGTCATCATTGGAAACACAGGGTTATTCTTGCCCCTTGTCCTATCAAACTCATTGAGATACTTTTTAGTGAGGAAATAGTGTTTTAAGATTCCCAATATACTTGGGTGGTGACTCAAACATCTCTGCAGCAATGCTAGTCAACAGATTATTTAGGAGATGAGTTACAAAGGTACTAGGTCTCAGAGAAAGGAGCATCCTGAAGACATATTGGAAGAAGGTCTTCGAAGCACTTCTAAGCCTAGTCAGACAAGGAAGGGAAGAAAACAAGAAAATATGTCTCATACTTGGAAACATAAAAAGGATACAAGACAAGAAAATCAAATCAAGCTTGGTCAAGAAGAAAATGTCTCAGAATATGAAGAGGTTGTTGATTTGGGGTTGAACCAGTATGAGGATGAGTTTCAGGTGGGAGATGTTGAATCTGAGACTACTCTCCCAGAATCAAAATAAATTTTTGAAGAAGTTTATGAGTTGGAAAGAAGAATCCAATAACAGGTTGCAATCAGATAGCAAAGAGAAAAATATAAAGAGGACAAAGTAAGATAGGCCATGATAAGGGTTGAACAGTTAAAGAGGTAGTTATTAGATTTGGAGGCAATTAATTATGTCCCAGAGCTTGAAAGAACAGAGGAACAACCTATTGTGCAGAAGACATATGAGATAACTAGACCTAGAGATAAAGGAAAACAAAGAGCTGTTGGAGTTACAATCAATGAACATGTTAATGATAAGGAGCCTTTAGATCAAGAGTTGAGATTAGATGCAGATCTTGAGAAGGCTAGAAAGGAGAAAGAGATGTGGGCCAAAGAACTTGAGAAAGCAGAATTGGAGGCTACTGCAGTAGAAATGAGGAAGAAGATTGAGTTTCTCAAGCATACTTCAGGACCTTCAAATGTTGTTGTTTATTCTTTGGGACAAGGTGGAAATCATGGTAACCTTGTAACTCAAACAAAAGACATCCCATCACCGGGCACTGCTAAAGTTTCTATTGTTTCAAACAACAGGACATCTACATCTCAAGGAATGGATCCACCTCAAGGAGGTCCTGTTCATGAAAGGTACAAACAACTTGTCTTTTTGGGTATTCCTAGTTATCCTAATGTAATTCCTGATGAAATTAGAAAGAAGCTCCCTAAATTTGTTGGAAACAATGTCATCACATGTGAGGAACATCTAAAGAACTTTATTGATGTAATAGATGATTATAATATTGAGCCTAATGATGTTGTAATGAAGTTATTTGTACAATATCTAACCGAAGATGCTAGGGACTAGTTTAGAGGATTGCCCCATGCCAGTATAGGGTCTTGGAATGAATTTAAGAATTGTTTCAAAGAACATTACAGTGATAAAACAAATGAGGGTTTTATTTTGAATGAATTCAATAGCATAAAGAAAAATCAGAATGAAGATGTTCTTGAATTTAATATAAGATTCCAAAAAGCTATGCATAGGCTCTTACAAGTTATTAGATTAGATGATAGGGTGTGTCTTGTGACATACTTAAATGATTTTTATGCAAAGATGGGGTATCTTTTAAGGGATAAGAACCCTAGAAATCTTGGGGAGGCTTACAAGTTGGCTATTAACATAGATAGTAATAGAATAATATTAGGAAAATTGGGGAGAAGAGATGATTGTAGGCCTCAAGCACAAAATAAGAAAGAGATGGGAAGGTCTGAAAACTCTAAACCCAAAGAGGAGGATAATCTAAAATAGATTCTAAATGCTTTAAAGGTTCTAAGGCCTGATGAAAAAAGAAACAATAGGGCTGTAACTAATGACCGGTCAACTCCTAATAATTTTAGCAGGTAGCCAAGAATGCAAAATTACCCATACAATACTCAATGGAAGGATGGCAAGCCCATTTTTCTAGCTAAGAGGGATAGGCCCAATGATAGGATTCTTGATCCTTTGTAGAGAAATTCAGTTAATATGAGTGATGATATCCCATGGTGTGCTGCTTGTCAATCTCCTCACAGTCCAGAATACTATGTTATTGCCCTGAATCTATCTGAGAACCAGGAACAAGATGAGCAATATGATAAGAATGAATGTGCAATGACTTCTTCACATGCATGGGATGAGGTTGACTCCACAGAGGAGGAAGAATTTGATGATGTTGGATGTGGTGCAGTGAAATGTGAGGAGCATGTTTCCTTAAGGTGACCTTTTGATGAGGAAATTGATCAAATCACTACAGAAATGGTCACTCAAGCCAAGAGCGATTACAATTTGAGAAACAGGATAGTTGGAAATACAGCTGGTAAACTGGGTAGCATGTTTATCAAGAGATCATAAAGGAGTACACAACAGCCTGAGGGAAATGGGAAAGGTGCTGATGTTGTTAGTCAGGTGAAAATAAAAAAGAAGATTGGGCCTATTACAATACCTAAGGGTAAAGCAAGGACATTAGAAATAGTTGTTCCCATACCCTAGAAGGGAGATGAGTCTCTATGCAAAGATAAATCTGACTTGGTTGTCCGAATAGAGGATAAAGATGTCACTATTTTTAAGGGGGACATGGATGACCAAAAGTATGTTCCCATTGATATGACTAAATTGCTTTCACAAATGACTGTCAAAGTTCCACTTTTGGAAATGATGAGGATAGAAGAGCATAAGGTGAAGGCTTTGGATTGGGTAAATGGTGCCTCTTCTACAAGATTCCAAGGGATGAGTAGAAGTGATAAGCATGTGGCTTCTTTAGATGACACACCTGATAGTAAAAATGAAGAAATCATCTCTAAGATTCCTCAGATATATTTGGATGCAAATGTTGCAAATACTGTATCAGGGACAGTTGATCCTTTCTTCTTGTCTCTTATGATAAATGGAAAATTATTGAAGAATTGCATGATTGATTTTGGGGCATCAAATACTGTCATGCTTGCAAAGATCATGAAGTCACTAGGACTGAAAGTTGATACAACTCATGGAAGGTGCCAAGCTATGGACTCAAGAGAGGTGCCAGTTATTGGTACCATTAAGGCTTTGCCTTATAAATTAGCAACATTTCCTGACAAGCAATTAATTATGAGTGTTTTAGTGGTTGATATCCCTCCACAGTATGGGATGCTATTATCTAGGAGATGGAGTGCTTCTATGGGAGGAAGTATACAGTGTGACTTGTCTTTTGCTATTTTTAACATTGGAGGAGAAAGTGTGAAGGTGTCAAGGGAAACTAGAACTCCATATATGATTGAGGAGAATGAAGATGATAACATGAATTGTTTTGTGGACACTGACATTAGTTCTTTCCAAGTTAAGGAGAAAGGGGTGCAAGAAAGGGTCAAGCTTGTCCTTATGGCTGATGATGAGGATAACATGGCAGAAGGTAATATCTTATGGACTTTATATTTTGATGGAGCAAGTTCAAAAGAAGGTGCTAGAGTAGGAGTGCTATTGATATCCCATGGTAAAACTTTTAAGTTTTCTTTCACTTTCTTGTTTCCTTGCACAAATAATGTTGCTGAATATGAGGCCCTATTGATTGGTTTGAGACTAGAATTAAGACATGGGATTAAACATCTTAGGGTGATTGGTGATTCAGAGTTAGTAATCTCTCAGATTAGATTGAAGTATGCATCAAAGAATCAAAGACTGAAATAATATAGAAATGTTGTTTGGGATGAAATTGAAGGTTTCAGTGCTTTTGGTATTGATTGGGTGGATAGAAGCCAAAATAGGATGGCTGATTTATTGGAAAACATAGCACTGAGGCTAAAGGATATCACTTTTGTAGGGATATCCAAAATTGAGTTTATGTCTAGGCCTTCTATCCCAGACAATCTTGAAAATTGGCAAGTATTTTCTGATGATCAGGATATACTAAGATTCTTGTAGTGTGAGTCTCACTTTGGTGGTTAGGAGATGGATTTCAGCACTTATGTTGACATTAGAATTGGGAAAGAAAATGTTCTTGGGAAAGAATTTCTGCAATTGAAGTCAAATAGGGTCCCAAGGGGATTGGTTTCTCTTGAGAGGGCATTTGATAATAAAGAAAGGGCTTGCTTTTCTAAATTTGTTGATAAGATCAATGATTTGGAGAAAATAAATCTAGGAACAAGTCAACTACCCAAAAATGTTTATATAGGTAGGTGTTTGTCCCCAAGAACTAGAAAAAATCTAATTGACCTTCTCAAAAAATTTAGACATGTTTTTGCATGGTCTTATGATGATTTGAAAACCTATAGAGAAGATTTGTTCCAACATGAGATACCACTGAAAGGAGGTACCAAACCTTTTAGGCAAAAATTAAGACCTGTGAATCCTACCTTGGCACCAAAGATGTAGGATGAACTCAAAAAGATGATAGATTTTGGGATCATCAAGCCTGTTAGACATTCTACTTGGGTGTCAAACTTGGTTCCAGTAAAAAAAAAAGAATGGTGACATTAGGTTGTGTGTTGATTTTAGAAATTTGAATGTCAATTATTTGAAGGATAATTATGGTTTACCGAACATGGAAAATATGCTGCAGAGGGTTACTGGATCAGAGCTAATGTCCATGATGGATGGTTTCTCTGGATATAATCAGGTCATGGTCAAGGAGTTAGAACAGTTTAAGATTGCATTCACTACCCCCTGGGGAACATATGTTTATGTTAGAATGCCCTTTGGTTTGACAAATGCTGGAGCTACTTTTTAGAGAGCCATGGATGTGGCATTTGTAGAATTTATAAACAAGTTTTTGGTAGTATATCAGGATGATCTCACAGCATATTCAGATAAGGAGAGTCAGCATTGTGAGCATCTTGAGAAGATTTTTATCAGGGCTTTGGAATATGGGGTTTCTTTGAATCCAAAAAAGTGTGCTTTTGGTGTTTTGGAAGGCAAAATCTTGGGACATATTGTGTCTAAGGATGGAGTGAGGATTGACCCTAAGAGGGTTATGGCTATAGATAGGCTTTCCCCACCTAGAAATGTTAAAGGAATACAATCCTTCTTTGGGTAGGTCAACTTTCTAAGGAGATTTGTTACAAATTTTGCAGAAATCAGTATCCCCATCTCTAGAATGTTGAAAAAAGAGGCAAAGGTTGAATGGAATGAAGAAGCAGATGAATCTTTCAGAAGTATCAAAAAAGCCATCAAAGATGCTCCAATTTTAAGAACACCTGATTATGGTAAGCCCATGCAGATTTTTTCTTTTGCCTCTTGTCATACAGTTGCATCAGTTTTATTGCAAAAGAATTTAGATGGATATGAACAACCCATATCATTTTTTAGCAAATCCCTACAAGAAGAAGAACTGAAATATGACATTATTGAGAAGTAGGCTTATGCCCTGGTCAAAGCAATCAAGGCTTTTAGATGTTACCTTGTAGGAGCTAAGGTGGTTGCTTATGTTCCTAGTGCTGCAGTTAAGGATATATTGGTACAACAAGAGGTTTCAGGGAAAAGATGTAGATGGATCAACAGGATCCAATAATTTAACATTGACATCTAGGTTACAAAGTTGATAAGAGGCTTATGTCTTGCAAAGTTAATGGCACAAAGCAACTTAGTTGCCAATCATGTAAATGTGTTAGAAAAAGAACAAAGGCCATATATTTGTGATATGGATTACTGTGACTGGTACAAGGATGTTATTGGTTACTTATAGAAATTGGTCCTCCCCCCTAAAATGGATGAAAATAGAAGGAGAACTGTCAAGTTGCAATCTACAAGGTATGCTATTATACATGGTAAATTGTGGTGGAGAAGCAATGAAGGAGTGTTACTAAAATGCTTAGACCATGAGAGATCTAAGGCCTTGTTAGATGAAATGCACCAAGGTGTTTGTGGAGGGCACTATATGGAAAAGACCATAGCTCACAAGATTCTTAGGTCTGGATTCTGGTGGCCTACAATTTTTAAGGATGCATATCAGTTTGTAAGAAAATGTGATCCATGTCAGAGATTTGCTGGTAAGTTAAAATTTAATGGGAATTTGCCACTTAGGCCTGTTGCAGTTCAAGATCCTTTCCAGAAGTGGGGTATAGATTTTATTGGAGAGATTCGAAAGAAGTCTAGTGGTGGACATTCTTATGTATTGGTGGCAATAGACTATTTTACCAAGTGGGTTGAAGTTATCCCTACTAGAAAGGCTACTAGCAAAGTTGTGACAGATTTTGTAATGCAAAATATTCTTACCAGATTTGGTTACCCAGAGGTAATTATGGTTGATAATGCAATGTGTTTTAGATCACAAGAATTTAATGATTTTTGTTAGCAGTATGGGATACACATTTCATTCTCTTCCCCATATCATCCACAAGGAAATGGCCAGGCTGAGTCTAGTAACAAAAGTCTAATTAAGATTCTCAAGAGAGTATTGGATAAAAATAAAAAAGCTTGGGACTCAAAGTTATGGTTAGCATTGTGGGCTGACAGGGTAACTGTAAAGAAGGCCATAGGTTTGCTCCCTTTGATTTAGTGTATGGGATAAATGCTAGATTGCCTCAAAATAATCTATTGCAGATGTATAAGTTTATCCAGGCATATGATGAAGATTTAGATGATGAGATGAGGGTAAGAATGGATGAGTTGATCTAGTTGGATGAGGTGAGGAGGGATGCACATGAAAGAAATGAAGGATTGCAGAGGCAATGTAAGAATCTATTTGATAAAAGGGCTACCCAGAGAAGTTTTGAAGTGGATGATCTTGTCCTGATGTGGAATGCAAGATTAGAAGATAAAGGAAAGCATGGCAAGTTTGATCCTATCTGGTTGGGCCCTTATCTTATTGAAAGCAAATGGGGAATAGATTCTTATGTCCTGAAGGATTTGATTGGTGGTGCTTTGGAATTGCCTATTCATGGACAATTCCTAAAGTTTTACTTCTCCTGAAGTATCTTTTCCATGAGTAGTAGTTTAGGTTTTCCTCTGTATAGTCGTGTTGTTTTTGGGTTGAAGTTTTGGTTTGGTCCACTCTTCTAGGAGATTCTAGCTTACTCATTGTATCTGCAGGAGATACACGTCCCTAAGTATGAGCCAATGTTGGTAGTATTCTTTGTTTTTCCTATCCCACCCTGAAATTTTGAAGTTTTTTGTGTCTTCTTGGTTTTTGTGTTGAATCCCTTTGCATATTTTTCATATCTTTAGGGTTCAAGTTTGGTCAAAGTTGCAAAAACCCTAAGTGCTAGGGTAAAAATCCCTTTGTATGCCTTCAAAATCCAAAAACCCTAGTTTGCCTCGGCCGGGTTCTATTTCATTGTTACCTTTTTTGGGCCACTTAACTCTCTTTTCTGCATGTGACTATTTCCCTCTTGGTGTTTTCTCAATCGCTTAGCAATGTTTCATGTCTCTGTACTATTCAGCGAACTGGCGATTACATGTTTGTCACTAGTTCTCCAAGTCCTCTAGCGGTTAACATTTTCTTTTAGCGAATATGCCACTGCAGTGGTCATGTAGTCTCTTGTTCCCAAAGGTTTATCTCTTAACAGTTAGCAACCTAGCATGGCAGTTTGTCTTTTCTTTGGTCACATGTTCACATGGTCAACGGGGCCCGGCATCACAATTACCTTCAATCTAACGGTGGGTGCATGATTGCATGGGGTAGGAATATTCCATGTGATCATGCGACGACCACCTGATCTTCCAACGTGTTGCAGCTTGTGCACGGTGGGTCCAATATGCCACGTAGTGCTGACATGCTCTTTCCTGATTGGATGAGGCACTGATGATTTGGCAGGTGTCAGTGGGACTTGGTTGCTGGTGTGTCCTTGAGGGTCTTGACATCCACATAAGATCTATAGTTGGCGTAAGTTCTCATGGGTTTTGTCAGAGCCATGTGATCTTACACTAGCCGTTGATCTTACCTTTTCTTAGGTGACAATGAAAGAAGTGGGACCACTGATAGGTGTGCACAATTGGTGGCATTTTATTGGTCGAAGAATAGTGATCTGGATATGTTGTCAGGCGGGCCCGGTAGCTCAAATCAAGAGATTCAAGATCTACGGTGGTCGTATGATCCCATGGAATCTTTCCATGCTATGCGATCATACGCTAACCATTTGATTGAAGGGAGATATTTTGCAGTGGGTCTGATGTGCTACACGGTGCTGAGGTGCTCATTTTTTATTGGCTGAGAGATTGATGATGAGGCCAAAGATTTTTCAAAGCTTAGTTGACTAATTTTAAAGGATAGTTTGGACTGCCTGATCTACTGGGAAGAAATAGGATCGATGGTCATGTTTTAAAAATAGATCGAGTGGTCATTGTCGTCAGTTTTCAAATAATTTGAGGGTTTTTTTGCAGGGTTAGGAGACAGTGTGCCGAAAGAGCCATATTGCAGGACCATTTTCAGTCATTTCCAGCTTGGTTGCAGGTGAGAATTTATTAAGATGATCCTAGTAGTTGTTCCAACATGATATTGCATCCTTGGGAGCCTCTATCAAGGAAAGATTGACAGGTGGGTCACGCTTTCTCTACTACAGCTGGAATTAATGGGGCCTTTGTGGTGATTTTGTCCTTCAGGCTGGTACATGGTCAGATTAGTTGCAAAGTTTGATGATTTTTTTGATCTCACCGGCCATGCGCTTGGAGCCTATCTTGTCTGCATTCACTGTTTGTTTGAGTTAGGTGATTTTGAATTGTTGCTTTGAATGATCATCAGTTGCTTGTTGCAATCCTTGAGATAAAAAGGATTTTTCATGATCATTCAAAGACATTGGGAGTTAGGTGTTAAGAATCTCTTGCTTGGTGAGCCCTATTCTCGATCAGGGTTGTAATAATTTTGCTTCAGTGCTTGTTAATGAGAGATACAAGTTGCAGGTCTAAGCTATAGTTTGCAAGCATGATTTGTTGTGACTGATTGTATGCACAGAAAGGATTCATCATACTTAATACAAATATATGATTCTTCTCTCTCCTCTGTGTCAAGTCGGGTAGGCTTCGAGCTTTCTAGTTTGTTACATATTGTTTTATGTATGTATCTTCATTCTTGAGTTTTGATCTAGGATTGGATTAAATAATGCTCTAGATGGGATGTGATTTTACCCTTGTCTACATAAGGATTCTTTGTAAGTAGTAAGGATTGTGGTAGATGTATTTATGGCTATGAATCTCAGATATTCTCTGATCTGTGTATCTTTTGTGTCTAAGAAATCTTTCCCAATGGACGAGGCACTGGCCTAAATGAGTAAATCTCTTATTAACATAACTGATTGAAGTTATTGCAATCCAAATCTTAAAATCAAGAACCATTTAAGTTTTAAATCTTTGGTTTTGTAGTTTTGTTACCCCATAGTAATTGAGAGTCAATGAATGTAAGGTTGGAATTTAGTACTTTCTTGCTATCATCTGTTATATAAACCTAGCCTTTGGTGTGTAAGGTATAGTTTTCACTGGGTTAGGTGAACCTGCCTTGGTTTTATAGAGCCAGAAGTGAAGAGGGCAGTCTTGTCCCTATAGTTGGTCCAATTACCCTAAGATCCTTCTACATTTTGGAACTAACCACTCCTAAAATCTGTCTGAGGGTATATTGGCAGCCTAAGAGCATAAGCCGTTTTGAAACACCAACAGAATCAAAGCCAAGAAATAACTATCGAGTTCCACCACCGTTCGCATATTAAAGAACATGCTTGTTCCTGAAAACTATTTGGGTAGTAGATTGTAATAATGAACAAGCAACTCTAAACAAAATAAATTGCAAATCAGTGAATGGAAACATTCAAAAAAACCAAATAGTCACAGAGGGAAATCATATGAAAATATCGAATGTATTTTAATCATCTCTTTGTACTACATTGACATCCATATCTCCAAGCCCTGTTTTGGTCTCTAGTTCAATAATTGTATGCATGAAGAATCGATACATTGTGTTCTACACCAGCAATGACCGAATTAAAGGGTTTTTGTAATGTCCCATGTTAGGACTATGTAATATAGCTATCAAATTTCAATGCTTGGGTACTTTTGTAATGTTCCCTTAAGGGATTTCTAAGGATTTTGTCTGTATTTTTACAGTTCAAACTGTAATATTTTTTGGAGTCCAAAATCATTATTTCTAAGCCTTACCCGTACTTTATAATAGTGGATATAACATTGCCTCTCCTCATAGTTACTGATTTCACATCTTGAGCACATCTTGACTACTGCTACTAGCTATTGGATGATCTCTTTCACTGAGACTTAATCACAGTGCTGTCCTATTCTCTTATCCATCATAGTGAGGTCCTTTCATGACTTATATCTTCCCTACAAGACTGTTGGTGTATATTGCACTAGAGTTCTATTATCCATGATTGCAAAATTGTCTTGTGGTAGTGAACACATCATTAGAAACAAAATACATATCATTGCCTCTCCTCTTGAAAACATCTCTATATCTTATATTGACCATTAAATCGCTGCTCTAATTTTTCCCTTTACCACTGCTACTCCTTTATACATAGTCACCATGATTCCTCATGCTTGGTATGGTTTGCCATTTCTTTCATTACACTGGACATTGCTTCCTTGTAAGATCTAATGCCTTCAATATTTTTTTATCTCACAACTCATAAGGATTGATGTGATGATAGCCTCATGCTCTTCATTCCATGGTCTAAAACTTTGTACAAAACATGCACCTCTTGATGCTACTGCCAGATTTTATTGTGCTCTTTGAAAGACAATATGACACCTCTCATTACATACACTATGGCCCTATAGCTAACTGTCATATCAGTGGGTAAGATTTACATCTTTTAATCTAACCATCTTTTCATCATGTAGTCATTATGAAAGTAGTAAATATCATCCCTCAAGCATTGAATAACATTGTTTTGAGGCACTCTTCTTGAACATGAATCTTTTCTTTCACAACACTATCATTCTATTTTGTAGAAACACTAACAATAGTCTCTTTATGGCATTGTTGATCACCACACCTTCACATTCATGAAAATCTATTAATGCTTGCATCTTTGTCATGATATAGTACCCTTGTTTCAATCTTTGAATATTACTACCTTTTAGAAACTGTCCCTCTTTTGATTTTTATGACATCATTCCTTATTGTGGCTATGAGCCTTCATAACAGTGCTTGTTATTTATTCATTGTGTTTTGTAATCATGCATGCATGACCTCTATTATCTCTTGATGACTATTATAAGAGTGTCTTTGTGACTTATCATAAACCATATGAATCATTATTTTTTATCACTTTATACCACTGTGATAGTGGATAAGCATTGAAGATGAACTTTCTTTAAACATTTCTTATCCACATTGTTTTGGCATCTTTATAAATCATGAATTGTTACACTTATCGTCACCTCATCAAGCCTATTTGATAGTCAACCTTGTCTATAACTAAGAACTCAAAAGTGTTGTTTTTCATTGGTACTAATCTTTTCTTACAAATTTGATCACCATTTATTGACATCCTTTTGATAGTCACTTCTCAAGACTCTTGGATGCATTTTTTTCTTTCGTTCTTACTATTCCTTCACATGACCGGTCATCTTTTGTGCTCACTGTCATGAGGAACTCTATGACACTCTAAAAGTGCCATTCCAACTTTATCAACATTTTCTTTTCCATTTGCAGTGTATACCACTTCTTTTGATGCATGTGGAATTCCCTCCCATTTAGCTAGTGTCTCCTCTAATAGTCATCTTTGAATTTTGGCCTTTTCTCTCTACTTTTGTAGACAATGCCATTCTCTGCCTTATCATCTATGTCTACTCTTTTCTTTGACATACATTCTTGGAAGTTACTTTGAATGTGGTGGATCATGTGTTCTACATAGTATCATTGCATGCTCTTCTCTTTTATAGCGACTGTCACTATTCTTCACAAGAGTGATTTTGACACTTACCATGACTGCCTGAGATCTAAGAATTCAAAAATCTTAGAAACCCTCCTCAAAATAGTAGAGATTTTATTTTCACAAAACAAAAGATGTATCTCCCTGTGAACCTCAAAACCATGAATAATCCCTTGAAGACAACATATGCAATATCTTAAAGAAAAGCATAACACTAAACAACTGATGCCTCTATCAGAAGTGTGAATATATGTTTCAACATAGTGAATGCAAGATCATTGATGGGAGAAGTAATAAATCATTAGACCATGCATTGTTAGTTAAATATCCATTCTAGATGCACACAACATGAAGTCATGACGGTAAAACCCTTTTTCCAAATGCATAGCCTCTCATGGTTCCTTGAATGCAAGATAATGAAAACATAAATGTAGAGTGGAGTAATCTAGACAACACATTTATCTCTATAATAAAATATCATTCAATTTAACATTTTGGATGTTAGTTTTTATTTGCCGATTTCTTCAGATCAAGCCTATACATTCCAAGCAAGGAAGAGGTTGTGATCAAGGATACACACCTCATCCATATAGACCTACATTTCCATTGTAACACTTAGTACATATAATTGAAGGCTATCATTTGGGCCCTACAATCTTCCCTTAAAGGGACAACTATAAGTGAGGGGTAAGAGGTGAACTTCTCAATTTTAGCATAGGTATCACTTTACCTAAAGATGGTTATTTACTGGCTGCCCTTCAATAGGACACTTGACTGTACCTATTTGAACATAGTTCAAATCCCAAAAGTCTGCATTTCTAGGACTGTTCAACATTGTCCTAGTCAATCCATGTGTGTATGCTTGTTGCCCATACCAACTTGTATCACCAGCAATGTTTCCTTTCTTATGAAGAGGAATAGTATCACCAAAACACATTATTATCTTTTCTTTATCCCTACAAGTCAGTGGTATTAACTAAAATTTCTCTTTGCCTTTGTGAACAATATATGTATTAGAGTAGCCATCATGAATTGTCCTTCTCATACATATTATATTTTTTACTTAGCATTCAAATTTGCCTAAGCAGTACTGTGAACTTTCCTCGAACACATGTACTATTGTGAAAATCATCACAAGTCCATTTGTTGGAGGGCAATTCATAGTACACATGTTTGGAGGTCTGAAGGAAACAAGAGAATTTGAAGAGTCACGAGTGGTGATAAGATTATTTTGAGTAGAAGCTTTGGAGGCACTGTAGATCAGTCCATATCTTTGGTCACAAATGTATATAGGCAATGTAGATCCTACATACCAAAATTTCATCTTAGTATTGATTTCCTTTTGTTGTGAAATTCAAACCCTATAATTAGGAAAATATCAACCAATGCAAGGAGTGCAACCAAAATTTGGAGAATTAATCAAATGGACACAGCTCAGAAATTACGAACATGGCACAATCTTCAGGTAAAGTGATTCTTATCAGGGGCACTGTCCGTCCACATTTGAACATGGATGTTTACTGGCTGCCCTTCAATAGGACACTTGACTATACCTATTTGAACATAGTTCAAATCCCAAAAGTCTGCATTTCTAGGACTGTTTGGAGGTCTGAAGGAAACAAAAGAATTTGAAGAGGTCACAAGTCTTAAGATTGTACTTAATATAGCCAAGCTTCATTCAATGGTACATTCAAACATGAAACAAACTATTCTTAAACCAGACTAAACTAGTAAACCAAAGGACATACTGATTATAAGTAAACTAGTAAACCAAAGGACATGCTTTTACTACTAAGTCTTTGTTTGTTGGGCATACTTATTATAAGTACTTGACATATATCACAAATGTTGCTAATTAAGGTTGGCGGGATGATTACACCTATCCTAAAAAAAGACTGTCAAATCATTATGCTTTCAAATCAATTACCTATCGACGCATCCCTTGCGAGGGAGAGAAGCCAAACACATAAAGAACATGCACATAAACACGGCAACTGAAAAACTTAAATGGAATACACCAAGAAGTACCAAATGATGAATGCTCAATTGTTGTAATGGAAAAGCAATATCAGAACTGTCCATTTCTAGAACTTGATTTTTCTATAGTCCTAATGATTTTTCTTATTTCTTGTCTGTGCTTGGTGACAGGATTTTGAACATTGTTGACATACTTAAATGGAATACACAATACCAAATGATTAATTCTCAATTGTTGTAATGGAAAAGCATCAGAACCATCCATTTCTAAAATTTGATTTTGTATAGTCTTAATTATTTTTCTATAGTCCTAATGATTTTGAAAATTGTTGACAAAGAGTGTTTCTTTTTTTGATTATAGTATAAATGATTTTTCTAGAGTCGTAATGATTTTTCTTATTTCTTGTCTTTTGTCCCTTTTTGGTTTCCTATGTCCGTGCTTCATGATAGGATTTTGTCACCTTCTTTTGATGGTATATTTCATTCACTCTATGTGGAATACTATTTTGTTCACTAATTTATTTCAGCTTCATATTTCTTTCATTTTTCATATACACAGAGACTACACATGCTAATAAAAAATGAGCTATTTGATTTAGGTTTACTTTTCATTATTGTAAATGGTTAATATTTCTGATGGTACTCCTTGGTGTATTTCAAATTAAAATAATCATAAAAAAATAATAAATGTAGTAACGATGGTGTGGTGCATTATTGATATAGGCTCGATGACTCTTGTCAATGTGCCAAACTGTCAATGTGGTGGTGGGCAATGTGTGTTGAAGACTTCACGGACACCAAAAAACCCTGGACGATAATTTTGGTGCTACCCAAATAGAAAAAAGGTTGCTAATATGTATATATTTAATGTTTCTAATGTAAATACTATTCATTATAATATAAGAACTAATGTAGACTGGGTATCACAAGGAAATAATGGCTGCAGATACTTTAGTTGGGTCGGTGACAACTTATTTGCATCTATTCGCCCATCTCCACTTATCTGCGATGAAGGATTTGAGTGCAAAACGTGTCAGGCTAGGGAAAATTCTGAAATTATATTTTTACGATGCCTTCTTTGTATTGTAATCGCATATCTTTGTTGCGACCATATGTAGAGATGAACTCAAGAATTAGTTAGTTTAGTATTTTCATATTGTAACTAATATTTTAATATTGATATGACATAACTTCTCTTTGCCTCAAGTGCGCATATATATGGTTTACATATTTTTAAAAAATAATTCTTCATGTTTATAGCTGAGAAACATAGATGCAGATTTCACAACAGCCGAGAAACATAATTGTAGGCATCATGGTCACATTTTTTTGGAGATAATGTAATTGATTTGTATACCCAAGCGATCCCTAAGAATACGTCTTAGAGGTCTTAAAATGTCGTAAAGGGTCATAGGAGGCTCCTAGGAGGGGCCAGATGGGCTTCCACCTTCACGCGGTTGGCCATGTTAAGTAGAGAATGTTATACTCTTCTCGAAACAAAGAGAAGCTCAATAATTTAAGGTCTCAATCCATGGACAAACTAAATCAAAGGCTTTTTTGAAGTCAATAAAGCAGCAAAAAGCCTCGTCACCCAGAGTGTCCCATATTTTGTCAACTAAGTATCTAAGAGTCGCTTCATGATCTATGGTGGAGTGTTTCAGTCTAAAACCAGCTTGTCCCTTTGCTCTTTTCTCCTCTGTTTTAGCCCATTTACTGATTTTTTGTTCTACCATGCTTCCAAATAACTTGCCGAGAAGGGGATTGATCCTGATGGTCCGATAGTTAGAGGGGTACGTTGTTTGTGTCTCCGCTTTTGTAGATCAGGAAAGAACATGTTTGTGTGAAATAAGACAGAAAATGTGTGACTATTTGTAAACAGTAAACAATAGCGACATAATATTGTTGTGCTTAATTTGATAATATATATATATATATATATATATATATATATATATATATATATATATATATATATATATATATATATATATATATATATATATATATATATATATATATATATATATATATATATATATATATATATATATATATATATATATATATATATATATATATATATATATATATATATATATATATATATATATATATATATATATATATATATATATATAAATTAAATTGTATGTCGCTATTTCAACCAACAAAGAATAGAAATATCGATGAGAAAGCTATACATTCGACATTTATTGTGATGATTTTACGTTGTAATTTTGACATACATTGGTCGCAGGGATAACACTATAGCTGGCAATTCTTCCAGGTTGAAGTAATGATTTCAACGTTGTTTCTGTCGATAGTTCAACCACTAGTGATGTCGCAATTGTGACTAAGATTTCAAGTGTGGTATTTTTGACAAAAAAAATCCGACGACCATTATGGTTGATTAGCCAACCAATAGGCATCTAATAATTGACTAAACCTTGTAGAAAAAGAAGCTAAAATTTACTAGTGATAGTTCAACAATTTTATGTTGAAGATAGAGTGTTTTTTAGAGTGCTTCAATAGTTTTTTTTGATCCATTATGGAAATGGTTCTAAGTTGGCACCTCATTTTATTGGTCCTTTTGAGATCCTTGAGAGGATGTTAGTTTGAATAGACACTGAGAGGGGGGGGGGGGTTCAATCACTACTGCAATAAAATTGATAACTAAAGCAACCAACATGCAAAACTAAAAACAATGTAGAACACTATCACATCCAACATCCACAAAGATTAACACAAGACACCAAGATTTTTCTTGTGGAAACCCTTGTTAGAGGGAAAAACCACGTGTGGTAATGATGCCCATAATATTTTAGTGATCTCGATAAAATATGGCATGTTAGGATTGATTACAATCACCTTGTCAAAGGCATACTCGGTTAAGAGTATTTTAGCCCTATTAAGATCTAGAAATTCTTGTTAAAGACTACTCTGTTAAGAGATTCAGAACACAAGCTAATGTGTCACCTTGTTAAAGATTTAGCTTTTAGATCTTGTTAAAGATCCTGTCCACACTGTCAATGTTAGAATTTATAATCTTTCCTTGGTGTATTAATTAAATATGGATAAGCTAAGGTATCCTAATTTTTAATTTGTCCTCTAGTCCAAGTGGGAGGACAACTCATTTCTTTTATTTCCTTTATAAAAGAAATTAGATTTTTCCTCCTTAAGAAGATTCTCACACTTGGCACACACTTAATGTGAATGTGGCATTCATAGAACATGAGAGTTACATTCAAACTCCATCACTCATCTCTATCTAAGAGATGCTTCTATACACACTTCATAAGGAATTGTCTCACTTCTTTTCACATTGTTGTAATGAGCTTCTTGCTCACATTCTCTCTCCTCTAGGCTTTTTGCCTCATTCATATTATATTCAAAAGGGGTTTTCTTTATTTTCCCCTTTCAAAAATCTTTGTCTCATTGTGTTGATCTTGGAGCATCTCTCTTTCATTGTGTTTATGGTAAAACTCTTCCTTTTGCTCACTCACTTAGATTCTTTCCTTTATCTCTTTTCATTTTTAATATTTTTCTTACATGGTATTAGAGCTAGCTAATCCTTGTTTAAGTGTTTGCATGAAGGTACCATTCAAAGGATATCTTATTTGTTTAAATTTTGTTGTAGGTTTTTCATTTTTTATAGATTTGACATTATTTTCTAATTCTCTTTAGAAGTTTTTTGAATTTTTTTTGGGTTTGGACGGCTCACCGCCAAACCCAATTTATATTATTTGTTTATATAAATCTAACATTTTTGTTCAATTAGTTCTGAATGGTTTACCGCTAGATCTAAGTCTATTAATCTCCATTTTAAGTTTTTTTTAAAGATCTAACTTCACCCTCTATCAGAAGACCGCAAGGGTTTTCTTTTTGTTCACTTGTTCTATTCTAATATTCTTGCAGGTTCTAACATTCTTGCATGTTCTACTCTAACTCTCTGTAGGTTTATTTATCTTTGTCTGCTAAATATATTTGTCTATATCTCTGGTTGTAAGATTAAATATCTCTATTTATATCTCTGGTTGTTGATTAAATATCTTTGTTTATATAGAGAGTTGTTTATATATCATTGTTGTTTATCTTGCTTAGCTCTTGTTTATCTTCATCCACCTCTTTGCACAACTCTTTGTAAATTTTTTAAGGCTAATCAATATAGCCCTTCTCTAGCGCTACCCACCTCCTCTCCTTGCACATGATTCTTACTTACCATTGACCAGATATTACTTACCTTGCATTGCCCACCTTATGTTGTGTGTTCACTAGCTCTTTCCTTGCGCAACACCTACCTTCACCTCACTCCACCCCAAATTCTCAAATTCTTCTTTTATTGTTCACACAAGAAACTTAATTTGCATATTGAAATGAAACATTTGGACTTGTATTATTTGTGGAACAAATGCACACTTACATTCTAATTCTATCACATATTTTATAGATTGGAATATAGAGGTAAAACATCAATTTTTGTAGGGTTTTCTACATCATTACCTCACTACCCAGCCTCTGCGCACCCCTTCCTCTCTCCCACACAACCTTAGTCACACATCACACAAATATGACAAGTGAGTGCAAGTGAAAATATAGTAAGTGATACATATTAAATGTGATATGACTAGAGAGTAAACCCATTATCAGACACAACCTATTATCTTCTTCGTAGCTCTGGCTTTTTCATTGCTCATGCAGGTTTAATCTTAGTTTGTTCATTTCTCACTATGTTTCTTTGTAAATAGTTTTTACTATATTTCATTATTATGTTTCTTTCAGCTCTATCTTTTATTCCTTGTGCAGGGTCTTTTCTATTCATGTGTTCTATTTTTATTCTTGCGTAGTCTAAACTCATCTCTCATTGACTTATAATAGCATTTAGATTAGAAATTTGTATTACATTTCTTCCATTTGGAACTACCTTTTTTTATAACGGTTCTTGTATAATTATTATACCATTTTATCATTATACCAGTCCTTTTTAATGCAGGTTTCTTATAGTTTTCATGATTAGATTCTTTTGATTATTTTTAGCAAAATTTATTCAACAAAAAAAGTTTAAACTTGAAAACAATCTTTTCGCTTCACATCTTTTAATATCGTTTTAACCCCATATTTATTTTATCAATATAAACATATTCCAATAGCCATTTTGCTAATTTAATGCAATAAAAAATTATTTTCTCATTTAAACAAAAAATTTATATAATTTTTAATTTTTAATTTTCTTGCATATTAACCAGTGATATTTATGTTAAATTCTATTTTTGGATTCATTTTTACATATTATTTATTGTATTCTAGTCACTATGTCAACATTAATTCCAGAATTCAAATTGACAAGTTCTAATTACCATGATTGGAAGACACATATTACATTTATTTTTTGTTTCAAACATATTCTTGATATTGTTACTATTGCAGCTTCTGCTCCTGCGGCTACTGCTCCTCAGATTGATATTAATGATTTGAATACTAAAAATGATGAGGATTTAGGCCTAATTGACATTTCATTAAGTCCAAAATTGTATATTTTAATTGTTCATTGTACGCATGCCCATGCGGCTTGGGATATTCTCGAAAACACCTCCAATAGTGCAAATGAATCTAGAAAGATTTAACTCCAAGATCAATTGGAGGATCTTAGGTATATTGATTTCAAAATTATGGATGAATTTCTACTTAAGTTTGATTCTATTCAAAGTCAATTAACTAGTTTAGGAGTAAATTTAACAGATATTCATTTAATTCATATTGTTTGAAAAAATGCCTTCCTAGACAATTCCAACAGTTTATTACTCATATTCATTCTCATTTAGTTATTCCTACCTTAGCAGCTCAATTAAATTATGTTATCTTTCAAACTCTTTTACGTCAAGAAGAAGCTAAGTTAATTCAATTTGGCTCACTTAAAACTAATGAACATGCTTTCATGTCTAGATCGCATAACAATAATCATAATTCTAATAATAATTATAAATCAAATAATAATGGCCATTCTAAAAATCATAATTCTCAACATAATAATAATAATTCTTGGCATAACAATAGTCATAATAATGGTTATCATAATAATCATAATCGTCCTAATAATAGATCCATTGTACTTATTGTGGGAAAGATGGTCATGTGTCCAACACTTGTTTTAAGAAACAAAATCATGAGAATCCTTTTACTCCTAATAATCAAACTCATAACTCTCATCAAGCTTTTGTTGCTCGTTATGGGATGTTTAATCCTCACTATGATAATAATCTTCTTTTGCATAATTCTCCTATTTGGGATGAATCATATGAAAATGGCTATTCTTGGGATAACCCTCTAGATTACTATCTTCCTAATGAAACAAACTTAATACTAAGGGCTAACTTTTTCTCTTCTTATGATGCACTCACGCTTGATGATTCTTCTTATTCCCCTTTTGATGATATTTTAGAATAAGAAGTGGATATTATTTCTAACTCTCTTAATGTTACTTTGCCTCCTTTTGAATCTTCTAGTAGAGATGCATGTATTTTTCAAGATGAACTTCATGATTTTTCCAAAGTTCAAGGTTCTGATTATAGTGCTAATCCTATGGTTGCTGTGGAGGACAATAATGATGACTATTATAATGGCAATACTGGTGATAATGATGTTGATTATAATAGCTCCACTCCTCTTGATTTTTCATGTAATGATGGATACATTACAAATTTGTTTTCTAAAACTGATGATTGCATTACTAATTACATAACTAGTTTATTTTATGATTCACAATCTGATTTTACTTTACAAGGTTTTACTAATTCAGACCTAGGAAGAGATCCCAATGATGGGAGATCTACTAGTGGTTATTGCCTTACTACAGATTCAGGTGCTATTTCTTGAAGAAGTAAATATGATCCATCTCTGTCTCTATATGAATATGAAGAATGTACACATGTATCTAAAGAATCTCTCAGGAATCAAAGATTACTTTGTTATTACTAACCAGTTACTGAGAGGGGGGTGAACCAGTAAATACTATATCTATCTTAATTAAACCTTGTTTGTAGATTCTTGTAGAATAAACAACATGCAATTAACCATTCATAAATAGAAATAAAAATACTCAGATCAGCACAACATAGGTACGTATAAACCCTTGGTTAGAAGGAAAAAACCACGGTGAGACAGAGCTCACAACTTCACTACTGCAGTAATAAAGGTGCCTGGTTAAGAGCTTACAAAACACTTGCAAGAGTGCTACCCGATAAATGGATTTGGTAGAAGATTAGTTAAGATCTTGACTCTGTTAGGGGCTGCCTTGTTAAAGGAATTTCAACATCAATTAAGATGCTACTTGATTAAAGGATTTATACACTTAACCTATTAGGGTTCACCCTGATAGAGGGATTTGAATATGCTTTAACAGAATAAAAGCAATGCTCTAAATTGGCACTTTCTGTCCGATTAGATCATACCTGTTAACCTTTTTGCTTAGCCTGGCTGTTGAACTTCTCTGCCTTTCACCTCTTGTGATCGTAGCTTCTCTCAGAAGATATCTCTCTCCTGCTCTCTATTTTCAACAAAAAATCTTTTGTGTCCTATGAACTTTATTTATAAGAAATTAATCTTATTAAAACCTAACTCATAGAACTGCCAAGCTATAAACTCACCCAAAAATCATGCAGCAAAAATATTTGCGAGATGATCTTGAGTTTACCTTGAAACATCCTTGTATAAGTAAAACTAACTCTTGTTAAAAAGATAACTCCAATTCTAAACGGTGGATGCTCCGCATAATCTGGTTTTAAATCAGATAGCTCTGCATAATCTGGTACAGATTATTATGCACTTGATCGGTATCAATCTTATACCTGGTTCATCCCCTGTATGCACTATAAGACCAGTACTATGTACTCTCTTTGATCTATCAGTGCATCTCCTCTTTTTATTCTACTGATGTATATACTATGTTTAGTCTACCGATGCCTATAAAGAAGTATGAGTGATCTACCGGTGTACCTATACCGGTGGGAATGATGTTTGCATCTAATCACCAATGACAACTTAAATTTTCCAACAATCTTCCCCTTTGGCATTGGTGGAAAAACATCACTCACTCATCATAGTTAATTCCTTGTCCTCTAGACTTCATCTGTGTTTGTGCTTCAACTCTTCTATCTGTAGACTTCACCTGTGTGTGTGCTTCAACTCTTCTATCTGTAGACTTCCTATGTTCTTGTGCTGCCTTTTGCTTTGTAGCTGAATCAAATCTATATGTATCCTTTCTGAACTTCTTCCTTTCTAATCTTCTCCACTTTCCCTAATGTCTTCTTCCCCTTTTTGCCTCCATAGGAAGAAGGGTTATGTGGTATTGACTGGTTTACATCTGTAACTTTGTGAAGGTGTCCTTGCACACTTTCTTCGTTGTATGAAGAAAAGGGTTCCATTGATCGGTGACATGTTCTATATTTTTCTATGCTACTTTTAGAGAGACAACTCCATGTCCTCTACAGTCTTGTAGGCCAGTTCACTAATCAGATTCTCAGCTTCAGTTGTAGTCCTTTACATTAAATCAAATTTTGGGGCCATAAATAATTGAAATCCAATAAGATCTTGGATTCTCTTAGTTTTCTCTTTAGATGCCTATCTCAGAATGAGAGCTAGGCTTGTCATTTCTCTGCTGAAATCGGTTGCAGATATATTCTTTATGTTAAACTGGGAAGACATAACTCTTATGTCTTCAAAAGTCTTAGATGACTTCCCTGTGATGTCTTGTACAAAAGTATCAAAATTTGAAGTCCTTATCATTAAAATTCTTACAACTTGTAACTGTTGTTGAAGTACCCTTATGTTGGTTGATACTGTTACTTTTATCTCTTCAACCTATTTGTGGAGAATTTATATTCTCTTATGCTCATAGTGATCAATGGAAATTGTCTCCAGATTAGTGACATCTTCTCCAATCGCTTGAGCCAAAATCTCCAATTGGTCAATGACAGGTTCATCTTCATCAATGTCTACATCTGGTACAAAGTTGTACAGGATGTTCTTTACACTTGTGAGGACCATGTCATGTTTCCTCTTTGTCATCTCCTTTAGTTTCCAAGTTGACATTTTGCTTATGTCAACCACAGTCTCGCTAGCCTTGCTCTTCTTGGCTTCTGTGTCTACTGCAAAGGATAACTTCCTCTTAGGTGAGGATGAGCTTGGAACATCTACTTGTTCCTTTTGTATTGGCTCATATACCAGTTGTTCTTTCTCAATACGTACATGTAACTCTTGTTCCTGTTCATTTTGTTGTTCTTGTTTTTCTTCATCCCTCAGTTTTACCATCTCTTCTAGTATTCTTGCCTCTTCTAGTCTTTCTTCCTCTTTTTGTACTTCCCCTTTTAGTTGTACCTCTACTTTTGGTTGTGCATCTTCTTCCTGTTGCAATTTCTCTTCTGGTGGGGCTTCTTCTTTGTGCTTCTCTTCAGCTATATGTAGATCACCCACAATAATTTCTTCTTCACCAACTGTGTTGATAGTGGTCTTCTTAACCGATGACTCTCCTAGATTCACCTGTTCACCAGATGTGAACTGTTCCTTAGGAATTTCCTTCTCACCGATTGTTGGTTCTTCATGAGTGGTGAATTGAACTGGTGGTTCTTGTATTGTTTCAGGTTGATCTTGTGGACCTATTGTCTTGAGAGCACTGAAATCATATTGTTGCCAAAAATCTAGTGTCTCTTTATAGACTTCGTTCTCATAACCATTTTCTATCTTGGCAACCCTATTCTTTGTATCCTGATTCATGGATACTTCCTCCATTAAAAATTTAATTCTGTCTTTACTGAGACTAGGATGCACCTATGACAATGTCTCCTTAACAATTCTACTATTGGAGCCTAGACCGGTTCTCCATTTAGTCATCAATCTTATATTTAGTTTAGGAGGAAATTTAGACTTGTAGTCTCTTAGATTTCTATTGGAATCCAAGAAGGTTTCCAACAGAGCCACTATTATTTCTTGTTTATCTTCCTCTCCTAGCACACTATACCATTTAGCCACATTGGCTACTTCTCCAAAATCAATTACTTCATCTACTATATCATTAACAGTCATAGTGCGAGCCTTACCTCTTTCTGGAGATACAAGAATGGTTGGAGGAGTTGGATCACCACCTTTGTCATCAGTGATATTGACAATGAATGATTTGGTTGATACCTTAGCTTTCATTTGAGCTCCGACTCCCAAAATTCCATTTCCTTTACCAATATCTTTGAATGGTGGCTCAGTGATCTTCTGGCATGCTTCTTCTCCTTGTTGTTGGGTTTGAAGAAGTTTAGTCCATGTTGCCACACCTTCCTCATGAACCTTGTCAACTTCTCCAACAAGCATCTGATTGACCCTCTTTCTTAACAGAAAGTTTTGCTTGTGCAATTCTGCTTGTTGAGTGGCCTCGTCTAGAGTGATATGATTATGAACCTCAAGAAAATATCTAATCCTTAGCTCCTTTTCTCTTTCCATTCAAGATTTCCATCTTGCTTCAAGAATTTCTTGGAGATCATCAGGGATGACCTTATGAAGTTCGGTAGGAGTTAGATTGAACTTGTGAATGCAATAGATTACCGCTTCCTCTATTTTCCTCCTATCTTCTTCATTCTCCATATCATACCTCCTTCCTATTGATGCCATACCACCTGAATTATTTAATGCTGCCATATATTCATCAATTGTGGGATTTATTGCTCTTGGTGCATCTTCCTTCACCGGTTTAGCTGATTTCCTCTTGTGGACTAGAGGAGTTGGGTCTTCGGTTTTTGTTCCTTCTATTTCTTCTCCTTGAGTGCTGGTCGCTTGTTGTGATCTTTTCCTTTGGACTTTCGGTTGATCTACTACCAGTTTCTTCTTCCGTGTAGGGGTCCTCTTGACATAAACGTTCTTAATTGGTGCCCTTTTCTTTAGATTCTCCTGAATCTCTTCAAAGGTTCCAAAATAGTAAGCGGACAAGTCCATATCACAATCTTATAGGGCATCTACATATGCCTTTGTTGTTTTTGCAGAGATTTCATACCCAATTTTGGATCATACCCAGTTCATGGTTCCACTGCCTGAATGATGTAGTGATCGGTGGAGACTAGAACTCATACATCGTTTTTGTAGGAGTCAACAATGGTTGATGAAATCCTTTCCCTAGCGTGCATTCTTAGCTGGAATGCCTCACAGTATTTAGTCATGAATTTTCTGAACTAGTTTCCCAGTTGGTTGGCCATATCACTGATCTAGATCATTATAGGTCAATTGGTTCCCCAAGTCACCTTACCTATTCTCGACAAGAAGTTAGAATAGTAAAAGTAAAGGCATACTAGTAGGGTTCCATACTTTAGGGATTTCTTCTTGACGATAACGAGATTCTTCAGATTCTCAAAAATTTGTCCTCGAAGTATTGTGAAAATATCGTATTGGGTGTTGTCGTGCATTATCCAGTAAGTAACATGAATGGCTCCTCCCAGTATGATATTCAGGTTACTTGATTGATAGATTTTTTAACCTATCATTGCAGATGCAAACCAAACTCCTTCATCTTCAATGTCGTTGACGATCATTAGCCAACTGTCAGATTTCAATTTTGTCAATTTGGTGACCATGACATTGGAGATAGTTCTAAGGGTGAGAGCTTCCCCTTGGTCATTGTACCCGATCACTCTGTGCAGGTCCTCCTTGGTGATTTGTGTGCATGCTCCTTTTGCAAGCTAGAAACTAGGTTCATGCACACAACTGAGAACCAGTCGTATCCAGTCCGGTCAGAAAATGGTTGGGTAAAAAAATCTATTAATCAACCTTGAGGAAACCAGCTTCACATATTTGTCTTGAAGCTTTTCATCTGTGCTCAACGAGAGGTACTCGCTCTGGATGAAGGTTTCACCTAGTTCTTCTTGTTTCACATGAATGAAAGCGGTGACATCTTCCATCATGAGAACTCCATCAGGCACAGATGACAGTGCACTAGACATGTCATTTTCCCTGTTATGGACTACCATGATGTCATAGATAGGTCGGTCAAGTTGATTTGCTTGAATCAACTTGGAGAAAGATGATGATGATGCAATTATTATCAACCGGTTTACTCAGAAAGTATCTTGATTAGTCTTACAGAAAATATCTTATTGATGATCAAAGCACAAGAATATTACTCAAGCATAAGAAATTCTTAGTCACAAATCACAAAGTAAAAGAAAATGAGTAATCCTCCTTTCTTTATATAGATTTAGGGCATAACGGTAATTACCAAACAGTAACTATTTGTTAAGGCTATAGCATTAATTACCTTACCTAACCTTTCTTTCCTTTTTTGCCAACCGGTATTCAGGATTTTTCCTATTGAACAAACCCCAGTTGATCAATGCTTACTTTTCCAATTTAACTTACTGACTTAGTGAGTTTGATGCTCACCAGTGCTACCGGGAATACTAGACGGGCTGCCAGTTCCCTCTACGCCTTTTAGGCTTAGTTTGCTGAAGAGATATCACCATCAATAGACGATGATCTTCCCTCTATCTTCTCCTCAGCAAAGCTCTTTGATTCCTTTTTGAACCAAATATTCTTGAATTCTTTCTCGGTTTCTTTTCCCTTATTCTTCTTTTCATTGGGAGACAAGGTCTTCATCACTGGTTTGACCGATCCTCTTCTCTTGTTTACTGACCGATTCCTACATTTTTTGGCTAGGTGTCCAACTTTGTTGTAGGTGTAACAAACTATCCTGGTTCCCTTCCATGGATTTACCCTTCTTTTTTTAGGTGAATTACACCAGGAGTCATTATAACTATGCATGCCATAGTTAGCACAGTTGGTTGTGCTTCGATTCTCATTTCTTTTAGGGAATATCGGTCTCGATGGGGATCTGAATGCCATTGTTTTGGATCTGCATTCATCATCTTTGTGTCCAAACTTGTTGCATGCATAGAAATATCCCTTGAAGCTTCCCCTGCTTCCACTAGACACACTTGTGGGGCCAGACCAACATTCAGTGGTCTTGTGGCCATACTTGCAACAGTTTTTGTAGTAACTGTTAGTTGGCTTTATCAGTGCATTTTTGTAGTTACTTGTTTTATGGCCCGGCTTTCCATAGTGGTTGCAAGAAGTGTTGAAGGTATTTTTACCCTTTTGTACTATCGGTTTCTTCTTTTCCTTCTTTCTTTTCTTGGCTCCAGATGACTCACCGATTTCCTTGGTGTCTTGTCTGGTGAACCCAAGTCCTGTGGGATCTTTTTTCTTTCTTTGAGCTTTTAGTTTCTCATCAAGCTTTACTGAGCTTTCATTGTATCTTGTAAGGGTTTCATTCCTTTCTTCAAGTTCTTTCATCTGTTCCTTTAGTTGATACAACTCAATTGCCAACCTCTTGCATGCATCATCTTTATCATGCCAAATCTTTTGCATGTCGGCATTTTCTTGAGTGACTATTTGCATGTCTTCTTGAAGCTGCAAAATGACAAGATCACTTTCCCTTACAACTTCTGCCAGATTTATTTCTCTCTCAGAGGCTATTAGTGATTTAACTATAGAGTTTCTTTCATCTTCAGCTTTCCTCTTTTTCCTAATTAGTTCAATCATTCTTAGGGCATTATCTTCCTGCTCCCTTTTTAGGTTGGAGATCTGATCAGTTAGGATTTGGTTCCTCTCCATGAGCTCAGAGACTGCCTCCTCAGCTTCTTCTGATCCACTTTTCCTAGAGAGTTCATCAATTGTTTCATTGCTCTCACTCAACTGCAGAGCCAAGTCCTTTCTTTTAGCAAGGGATCTTCTTAGCCTATTCTCAAGAGAGGCAATGATGTCATTGGCTTTCTCAAGTTGTTTATGATATCTGTAACCCTCCATGATATTTTTATCAAGTGGTTAAGCTTTATATCTAAGAGAACTATGCTCTGATACCAATTGTTATTACTAACCAGTTACTGAGAGGGGGGGTGAATCAGTAAATACTATTTCTATCTTAATTAAACCTTGTTTATAGATTCTTGCAGAATAAACAACATGCAATTAACCATTCATAAAAAGAAATAGAAATACTTAGATCAACATAACATATGTATGTGGAAACCCTCAGTTAGAAGGAAAAAACCACGGTGAGATAGAGCTCACAACTTCACTACTACAGTAATAAAGGTGCTCAGTTAAGAGCTTACAAAGCACTTGCAAGAGTGCTACTCGATAAAGGGATTTGGTAGAAGATTGGTTAAGATCTTGACTCTATTAGGAGCCACCTTATTAAAGGAATTTCAACATCAATTAAGATACTACCTAGTTAAAGAATTTATATAGAGAACCTATTAGGGTTCACCCTGATAGAGGGATTTGAATATGCTTTAATAGAATAAAAGCAATGATCTGAATTGACACTTTCTGTCTGATTAGATCATATATGTTAACATTTTTGCTTAGCCTAGCTATTGAACTTCTCTGCCTTTCACCTCTTGTGACCATAGCTTCTCTCAGAAGATATCTCTCTTCTGCTCTCTATTTTCAAAAAAAAATCTTTTGTGTCCTATGAACTGTATTTATAAGAAATTAATCTTATTAAAACCTAACTCATAGAACCACCAAGCTGTAAACTCACCCAAAAATCATGCAGCAAAAATCTTTGTGAGATGATCTTGAGTTTACCTTGAAACATCCATGCAGAAGTAAAAATAACTCCTATTAAAAGGATAACTCTAGTTCTAAATGGCGAATGATCCGTATAATCCAGTTTTAAATCAGACAGCTCCACATAATCTAGTGCGGATTATTATGCACTTGATCGATATCAATCTTATACTCGGTTCATCCCCTGTATGCACTATAAGACCAGTACTATGTACTCTCTTTGATCTATTGGTGCATCTCCTCTATTTAGTCTACCGGTGCATATACTCTGTTTAGTCTATTGGTGCCTATAAAGAAGTATGAGTGATCTACTGGTGTAGCTATACTGATGGGAATGATGTTTGCATCTAACTTAACCAATGACAACTTAAATTTGCCAACATACTTGAAGATGTGAGCCCTTCTCAAAAAGTACCTACACAAATTTGTATTGTAATAATCAAAATGCTACTTCCTTAACAAAGAGTCATATGTACCATTCAAGATCCAAGCACATATCACTCCATAATCACTTCATAAAAGAAAAATTTGAAGAGATACAAGAGTCCCTCATCTATTTCAAGAGAAATGATCCAGCTACCGATATCTTAAAAAAGACTCTTTCTCAAGAGACATCTCAAAATCATTGTAAACATTTGGGTTTTATACCTATTGCTCTAATTTCCCCAAGTAAAGATTAAAGGGGGATGTTATAATTTATAATATTTCCTTCATGTATTATTTAAATATGGATCAACCAAGGTATCCTAATTTGTAATTTGTCCTCTAGTCCAACTGGGAGGACAACTCATTTCTTTGATTTTCTTTATTAAGGAAATTGGCTTTTTCCTCCTCAAGAGGATTCTTACACTTGGCACACACTTAATGTGAATGTGGCATTCATAAAACATGAGAGTTACATTCTAACTCCATCACTCATCTCTATTTAAGAGATGCTTCTACACACACTTCATAAGGAATTTTCTCACTTCTTCTCACATTATTGTAATGAGCTTCTTGCTCACATTCTCTCTCCTTTTCTAGGCTTTTTGCCTCATTCATATTATATTCACAAGGGATTTTCATTGTTTTCTCCTTTCAAAAATCTTTGTCTCATTATGTTGATCTTGGAGCATCTATCTTTCATTGTGTTTATGGTAAAACTCTTCCTTTTTCTCACTCACTTGGATTCTTTCCTTTAGCTCTTTTCATTTTTTGTATTTTTCTTACAATTAAGTGTGACCCTATTAAGGGATTTTGCATGCAAACCTATTAGTGCTTGCCTTGAGATAAACCCAAGTAGAAAATGATATGATGAAATAACACCTCTTTATTTCTTGAACAGATCCAATTAAGACCAATCACTACTAAGCTTACATACACACTTAGTTTTTGAATCACACCTCCTGAAACATAATCTTCCGCTGTATCCACACTCTCACACTTTTTCCTCCTTTTTCTGATATATTTATATTCTTCTCATTAAGGCGGCTATACAACCCTAACCACTTGAGATTCAAATCTCCCACTCAGGCATAGTCAACTTTCAACGTGGCTAAATCAGATTCCATAATAAAATCAACTTGTCAACCATAGGATTCCATCGCACCTTTGATTCATCCAATAGTATTCATCTTCATCACTTTTTCCTAGGTACTTGCACAACTTCAAGAAATCCCTTCATTATCAATCAAAAAAATATGGTTTACCTTTCCACATCAACATCCTCCATGTAATCACAATACTTGGACAATATATTAGCCTTTTATCGATACCAGATCAATTGATCTAACCATCTTTCTGATCAAACACATGCTCACTTGCTTCTCTATTCCTTATTGTTCTTCACTGTCTTAGTCACATGAACTTGCAGTATCTCTCCCGATACATGGAATCAGATGATGTGATCACATAAATAGTATCCTTAGACATTATTCTATCATACTCTAAAATTGCACACCTAAAATTGATCTCCAACTCCATATCTAATTCTTTGTTCCTTGTACTTCTGTACTAACATTGTGTATGCATCTTCAATCCTTAATATCTTCCTATAAACATCAAAATAACTGATGCAATCATATAATTAGCTAGACTAACCAATATAGATCTTGTACTTACCATCACACATGTTGAATTAACCTCAAGCTCCCAATCTGATCAATTGTATCTCTCAAGCTTTTTTGAAACATGATAGACTTACCACTTGATCACTTCTTCAATTAATCCTTAATACCATCAATGAAACTGATCTGCATCCATCCAACTGACCTTGTTGCAATGCCTCAACCTTGTTTCCAGCAATGACAACACCTTAACATTACCAATCTCCCCATCATCTTCATCAAATGCCAATAGGGGATAGGACCAGTTTCATATCTCCCTTCTTTGCTACCCAACTTGGCACACGTTCTTGATGTCTTTCATTTTTTAATGCTTAGATAGTATATTATTGAAGTCACCCATGTAATTGAATGGAATGTATTGCATATAGAGGATGAGAAACTAGCTTTGGAGCACATATGCATGCTTCAAAAGCATGGACTAACCCTCATGGGTTGAGTCATCAACTAGGTAAGGGTCCAATGGGACCCAAATGATTAGTCTTTAGCTGCATTGGAGGATGCATCAAGGATGAGAGACTTTTACCCCTATTTATTTGTAGGCTTTCAAGAGTAAGCCTAGTCTAGGGGGAGGATGTGATGCCCTTCCATGTGATTCCATTTTTTTCATGTGTTCAGGACCTCTAGTTTTCTTCTATGTGTGTGATGGTTAGTCATGGTGATTTATTTTTGGACTACTCATGATGATATTTTATGATGTGTGTTTTGATGGATAATTTGATGCTTGTGCTTTCTTTATGATCTATGATGATGATTATGTACTTTCTTATGATATATTGCTATGGACAAACCCATGTATCTAGAGATGTTTTTTTGCTTATGTTACCAATTCATGTTGACTCTTGTATGACGTATTCTCATGAAGAGGGGAGATGTTGTATTACTCATTTGTGAGACATGTACGATGTTTTGATTCCCCTTTCATTGATTGTTATTGATTGGCATGATATGTGAGTGTTTGTGTATGTACACACATACATATGTATATGTGCACATGTATTGTCATGTAGGTACTAGGCATTGACCCCACTTGGTTTTAAAGGTCTAAGTTGTTAATATGATTTAGAACAACGGAGAGGGGGGGTGAATCAGTTGTTCTTAGGTCCTGATGTATAAAACAAACTTAAAACTTTTCCTTAAATCAAATCCAATAACCAAAACAAACTCGATCATCATTGATTCAATAATAGAAACATACAACAATGCAGTCCACTACCGAGCTATAACTTAACTTGTAAAAAATAGAAATGTTCAAACCAAAACATTCACACAAGTATTAACACTAGGATTTATAGCGGAAACCCAATTTGGGAAAAACCACTTTGTAACATGCTACTATTATTTTCACTCTTTTGAAGTGAGCTCGGTAAAAAGCCAACCCTGTCAAAGGTTACAATACACACTGTCAGGTGTGACCTAGTTAAAGGATTTAACATATGACTGTTAGGTCAACCTCTGTTAGAGGGATTTTGAATGTTATAATGGTTAGAAAGTAGCAACAATATTTATCTGAAAAATATACAACTCACTTTGCAAATATCAGATCCGATTCCATACACTAATGCTGGTTTACTGACTTTGAAACTTTGCCATCTCCATCTCTGATATGCTCGGAACTTTTCTTCAAGCAACCACCACAATTCTCCTTTAGCCTTTTCTGCTTATTCAGTCAATAAAACTTTACTAATCTTCCAACATTCTCTGTTCACCCATGCACTTGCATATCCAAATGCTTAGGTTCCCTTTATACTTTCCTCAATTAGGTTAACTCATCTTATGCCACTCAATCTCATTCGTAGATCTTAGGGTTAGGTCAGATTCATTGAATCTACCCGCTTCATGTTCTTCGACTCCTTTTCTAGAATCATCTCAAATCTCTTAAAGATTTACAATAAAATGTTTTACAGTGCATTTAATGCTTTCAAACAATCAATAAATAAAGTCAACACGTTTTACATAATCCAAGAATTCAACAATGTCGGCTCCAAAATTATATTCTCTTCAAATATAAAATTGTTGATGCTCAGTCAATACTGTGATCAACTACTCGGTCTTCATGTAGAAAGCTCGGTCATTACTAAAAATATTTCCTCGGCTTACACTGTCTTCCTCGGCAATTAATTGTTGTTCGGTCGACACTATAATTTTGCTCGACATACATTGACTCGGTCGACACTAACATTACTTGGCTTAAACATGATTTTTCCATTCTTTGCTCGATCAAGCCTACTAGTTTAGTCTTCAGTCTTACTAGTATAAACAATACATTATCTCATCATTGTGCAACATAGTCAAGTACACTTTCTAGTATCAAGATAACTCAACCTTTCCTTAGGTGCTATTGTTACCAACCTTGCCTAGCCCCTTAGCAACACTCAAATAGATATAGTACTATCCTAAGTAGCAACAGTCTTACCAGTTAAGGTTTGACATCAATGACAATACAACAATTGTTTCAATTGCAATTTCCAATATAAGGGTGCCTTCATATTCTTGATAGAGGTTGAAAAGGGAGATAGTAGTAAGGCCCAATCTACCTAGTCTATCCTTGCCATGATTATACCTTGAGTCACCCCTTCAAATTGATGTGTAGAAAACTTTAAATTCTCCTTGATTCCTTGTGTATGGTTGGTATGCATAGATGTAAATGAACACTCCGTGAGGAGATTGATGTAATTGTAATAATGTAATAATGGATTATTGGATTGGTTAGTATAGAATTTAGATGGATAGATGTTGGTATTAATTATCATTATGAGTTTATATGTTATCTTGCTATGTTTGGAAATGAACTAGGAACATTTGGATTTGGTGTATAAAATGAACTTAGCTTAATAGTAGTATTGATCATGTTTCTTAAGCATTGTATCATTATTATTTTATGCATTTTCTATGTGGTTATATATTTCTTAGTAGCAACGTTGGTGAACCTAAGAGGACGCAATTTAGTGTTTATGTGATTTATTATTTATGCATGTAATAAATGTAGTATACCTTTAATGCGACTTTAAGGATATGTTTAAGTTGATGTTGATATTGTTTTAAAATAATAATAATAATAATAATTCTATGTTCCTCAGTAGATTTATGGTTGTCCTCTCGAGTTCCTTGGTGGGGTGTTACATAGCCCACCTCAAGAGTGGGTAGATAACTGACCCAAAATGTGGAGAGGAGAATGAGATGCTAAAGAATAATTTTCCTATGCTGACGGATAATTGTCCATGCAATAATATCATTAGGATCCCCACCATAAGGCTCTTTTATTTCTCTCCAATTGGACTTCTTTCCACCAAATACTTGTATGACCCTAAAGTTTGGTCTTAGCAAATCTGCCCTCTCAAGATCTACTTCTTCATTCTCAAAATGCTCCTCTAGATCGTTGATTTAATCAATCAGCTTCTCTGGATTTAGATTACTAGAAAATGTACATACCTCGATCTTCATCCTTTTTCCAATCTTGGAAATGACCCTCAGAAACCTATCCTCTTTAGGATTTCTTATTTCTTTTTCTCCTTTAGATTTTTTTTATTCTCCTTATAACTCATCATCACTTACATCTTGTCTTCTTAGATATTCTAAACTGTGTAATTCTTCTTGCAATTCTTGTACTTGTCTTTCGAGGACTCTAAGATTCTCTTTTAGAATAAAATTTCTCCTACTGCATGTACCTCACATCACTTGTGGAAGCATTTTCTCCCTCTTTCTCACAGACCCACAACCACAGTCTTGGTATAAACTAACTCATGTTCAACAATTTGTTCACACACTCAAGAACTTTTGCTTTGATACCACTTGATGAAGCAATACAACACCCAATAGTCAAACTAACATAAAACATAAAAAGCTTGATGAAATAGAGCGCATAATGTTGTCGCTCCTTATCAACTCAATAACATAGAAACATAGTAATTACAAGAAATATAAACAATACTTCTTCTATTGAATCACAAATCATAAGTACAATAAAATGATATTATGTCATTAGCTAGATAGGCCTCACAACATTTGCAAGATAGAGCTTTGCTTGCAAACTTGAGTTTTCCAACTCTATGCCTTCTTAAACAACTTGAAAACTCAAAACCAAATTATCCAACTCAACCCCTTTGATATATAGATTCATGCGGGATCAAAATACGACCATAAAATATTACCAGGGGTCAAAACAAGGTTCCAAAAAGCCATGGTAAAAATCCATACAACCCCGACTTGTAAACATATTCAAATACAATAATTAAATCATATGGCATCCACATGGCCACCACTTTCTTATTTTATTTAGTGAGTGTCATAAAAATACTTTGTACTCACCCAAGACCTAAAAATAGCTTATGCAAGGATAAATAGACTTGGGCACCCAATTCGGAGAAGCATGCGAGTGATAAGTGTCAATATACATATGACATATGAGACAAAATTAGGTAACTCCCAAATCTAACACCAAAATTAGAGATTCCTTCCAAAAGGCTAGTCAACCACCTTTGACAAGTGTCAACAAGTTCGTTCCTTCTTCCTAAGTGGCCACCTATGTTGGTGAATGCTTCCAAAATACAATTAGACAACTTTTGACATGTGTCCTACTCCAAAAATTACTTATACTACAAAAATTGAAAAATATTTAATAAATATTAGTCCCCTATTAGAAATTTATTCACCTAAACATTAACACCTAGAGATTAACATAAAAATTAAATAGTTATGGGTGATGTGAGATTTGTCTACACCCATGAATGCTCATGCATCATTCATTATGTCTAAAGTTAGATTTTAATCAAGTACGTCTTGCATGACTAGAGAGTATCTACAAGATTTCTTAAGAGATTAGATGAATTAGTACACAACACTAGCTCTTGGATCGCTTTAACTAAATCTACTATCCTCTTGAAAGGTAAGGCCACTTCTGGAAGGAAGGTGTGTGAGGGACTAATGGTATGTGATTGGAGAAAAACACTTGGGTGATGCTCTCACTCTTGCAGTTATATGACAAAGACTTGGACTATTTGAAACATACTATGTGATTCTTTATTTTTTAATCATTTTGTAAACATATTCTCATCAAGTGATGAGGAAACATGCATTTGTAATGATGTACTAAAATTGGATCAATTGTTGTAACCATATGTTCAAGAATGAGGAAGTAAGAGCATTGTGATTATTTAATTCAACTTTAAGGTACTATTATAATAGTTATTAATGATTACTGAATAAACATTTGTGCGATTTCTATTTTAATGTGATGTATTGGGTTTGTTACTATACTCAAGAGCATGACCAAGGATTGGGACTCCTCAATCACTAACTACAAGGGTTGATCTTTCCTTTGTCTTGGTTAGGGTGTTATTTTCATATTGTTTTTGGTTTGGGTTGGTCTATTTTTTGTTATTTGGTTTGGTTTGGTGATGTCATTCGACACTCTCTTTTTGTTGTTATGTTGCTTTAGAGTTTTTAGTTAAACTCTTATAATATGTAAGGGATTGCAACCCTCTTTCCCAACTAATATAATAAAAAACAATTATATTTAAGTATGTGCGTGCAATTTTGATTCCAAATCAGAAGAACAATTGACTTAATTTCTTCATCCTCTATTGTTGAAAATGTTATGACATCACCTTGGTTTAACAAAGATAAATTATTTGATTTAGAGGTGTACAATGACTCTTTAAATCATTCGCCAATTTTAATAATTCAAGCTATCATTGAGATTCACATATAAATAATCAACATATCAATTGGGGTTGGCATCAATATATAATCTTGAAGCCATTTTAAATTGAATCAACAATTCACATAATTATTCATAATGATGATCAAGGGTAAGCATAAAACCATAGTATAATTAATTAGCATTAAACATCTTATTTAAATTGATTCAACAAACATAAACATTTATCTAAGTACCGTCATATAAAACCAAAACAATCTTGAAGTGTATAAATGGACATAATGAATGCAATAAGGGTTCAAAAAATAAGCGTGTTACACTTAAGAATTTTGCCTTCTTGAACTAGGTTGCATAAATGGTTTTGTCCCTTAGATTGAGCCTTACCATGGCCTAATATACTAGATTCATATTTCAATTGTCCCACTTCCAAGGTCAAGTTTCCTACAATTTAACCATTACTCCATTAGCTTGCATGCCAAATAGCTCGAGTTGAGCGACTACGAGCTTTGATTTAAAGAAAATACTCACTCATTATTTCTCATCAATACATTGGAATCTCTATGAGGATAAATCACTACATAATTATGCCAACATCACATCAATATAACAACCTTAACATCACATCACTTGTTTAGTATGCTATCATATTTTAAATCATTGATATAGAGTACTAACTCTCATCAAGGAAGCATAGAATCTTCCCTTCTTATAATAAGCTCCACTATTCTTTTGAATGCAAACCTTTGTTTAGAAGCAAGTAATAAAGATATGAGCAAATCATATAAGTTGCATCAATTGGGGATGAAATCATGACATAACAACTATATGACATGAAGGAAAAGTGTCTTAGACTAATGTATCCTATATCAATCTAAACCCTCTCCCACACTTCGTCATAGACTAATTTGTGTGAATTTAGTTTTAAAATTTTAATTTAGATAAATTGATCATAAGAAAATAATAGAACTTTCATACATCAACATGTTAAAATTGACAAAGAGCTAAAAACATCTAACATTCAATCTCAAACTCTATTAATTTAACTCTTATTTTAATTATTGCTTAATCCTTAATTAGACTCCTAAATTAATGGTAGGGGGTGTTTATTTCTTTAAATGTACTAATATTTAAAAAACAAACAAAACAATTTCTAGGTGACACTTTTAGTGGTCCTCAGCCATTTATAAGGAATGACACTATCAACTTTTGAGTTCCTCCATTGTAATCAACTTCAACCCGTAATAAACAACCAACATGTTTGATTAAAATAGAAGATATTCTTTTGTTTTGGGGGACGGCAGGTCAACATGGGATGGTTGGTAGAGGAGGCTTGGTTTACTTACACTAGAGTTCAGCTAGAGAAAGGGACCTCAAATTGCGGAGTAAACTACTTTAGAAATGTCAGAAAACGATGTTTCATAGCCTCAGAAATATGTTCCATTTTTATGTCAACAACATTTTGTAATCTTTATTTTTCTTTATGTTCAATCCATTGAACGATTGCGAAGTGCCTATGGATTTACACCCATCCACGGGATTGAGCGGGATAGATAGACGCCAAATTCAATTTCAAAATATACATTATGCCTTATGGAGTGCTGTTGCGAATGGAGCACATATCCTTGAAAAATGTCGGATACAGATTAATTGATCCCATCAATATCTATAATACAAATCGAGTGGGGCTACTGTGGGGCTTATCTGTGGTTGGTGGAAATGAAAAAGAAAAATTCAAGTCTTGCTGATGAAGATGACAACAAATTCAACCGTGTTCTTCAGAGATCGAGACACCATGATCAATCTACTAAGGAATCTCCCTTCAGAAAGCCCAACAAGTTTCACAGACCCACAATGTCCTGCGGCTCAGAGAGCAACACCAGCCTTGCCCTTCTGTTTTCACAGGATGCAAAAGAGAACAGGCCTCCTGAACTCAAGGAATCTCTTGGTGAAAATAATAAGAAGAAAAAAAGGAATATCTGGAAATGGAGGCCCATGAGGTCCTTAGGATCCCATTCATCAGGTGACCCCCTTCCCTGCATTTTTTCAGTGTATGTTGATGGTATTCACGGCTTGTCTGCTGTGATGAATGGCGTGCACTGTTTTGTTAAGTTGCATAAGAAGAATGAACACAATGTCAATGTGCAGAGCAGGCCCTGTAGGATCATAAATGGGACTGCAGATATTGATGAGACTCTGCAACTCCACAGCACCGTGACTTGCAGTAGCAAGAACAAACATGGATGCAATATCTGGGTCTCTGTCTGTGGGGTTGAAACGGGTGGAAATGCATTGAGTACCCATTGTCTTGATTTATCAAGGTTGGCACCTCAGGGGCCTGGTCTGGCCAGTGACAGCAGTTGGGCTACCACTCTGAAGCTCAATGGCAAAACCAAGGGTGCTCTGCTAGTTGCCACGTTTGGATGCCAACTTGTAAAAGATGTGGGAGGAGATGACAGCAATGGTGGACCCGGACAGAGCAGATTGTGCAATACCCCTCAATCTGAGGTTCACCCGAGCAAATTGCCTTCAATGTCTGATTTGGATCTCAATGATGTGCCTTCTCTGGGCTCACTGGACTTAGAAGAGGACAGATCTCTGACCCCCGCTGCAGAGGTCCCCAAAATGGAGTTTGCAGATCAGAAACATGTATCCTGTGATGAAAGCAATAGTCGGGTATTGCCTAATGCAAAATCTGAGAGGCCTTCTGAGATACCTGCACTGCTACACCAAAATGATACGCACCTGGCATCCACAGGTTCTCAACTTCCATCTCTGAACAATTTGGACTCTAGTAATGGTGGCAATAAGCCCGCTTTAAATAGCAGTTGTGAAGATGATGATGTGACGTTCAGTGTTGTAGAGCAGGGTGTAGAGGTAGAGTACAGTGCTGTTGAAAAAAGTTTTGAAATGGAGATTTTGTCCACAGGAAGAGGCCTTCAGGAGCGAGAGATGATTTCTTCTGAGAAGCCGCAACTATGTGCGACTGCGGACTGTGACTGGCGGGAAGGTAGGGAAGATACTTATAGAGGATTCCAAGAGCATATGCGGGTAATTGAAGAGGAGTTAGCAAGGCTGGAAGCTCATTTGGATGCCAATGATTGCTGGGAGGAGAAGTTACAAGTGACCAAAAACTGCAACACAGAGGATGTTTTGAAAGAAAAGCTGGCATTACATGAAGGTCATGCAGAGAGTAGCTTGAGTGACACAAACATGAGACAATCAAATTTGTCCATAGAAAGAAGATGGAAGATAGAGGAGGGACCTGAAGAGAGGCTATGGGTAAATGGAAGTTGTATTGTACAAGACAATCTAAAAGAAAGCCAAAACCAACTATCAGATAGAAGCTGGGAGCAATTGGAGGAAGACAATGAGAAATTGGAAGAGGCATTTCTTAAGGAGATCCAAGGATATGCACTGGAAAAGCAAATGGTGAACTGTAATTCTGATGAGGACATTGATTCTGTAACAGATGAGTTTCTGAATCTATTAGAGAAAGGTCATAATGCCAGTGATGTCATGCCAAGAAGGGAGGTAAATTCTCTGTGCACATTGTTTCAAACAGATTATGAACTAGACTTGGCTTCACAAATCACTCTTAATTCAGTTGTTGAAGTGGACAAAGAAATGCAGTCATCTTTCATGGATAATCTAGAGACAGAGATGCAGAAGAATGAACAGGTTTTGCGCAGCAAGACACGTGCAAAGATCCTGGAGGATGCAGAGACACATGCCTTAATGCAAGAGTGGGGATTGAATGAGAATGCCTTTGAGATTTCTTCTCCAAAATCAAATTTTCATTCTGCTTCTAGTGATTTGATGGAAAATTTGATCTGCTCACCTTCTCTCGAAAGGGGCATAGGATCAGTAGTTCAAACCAGAGATGGCGGGTACATCAGATCTATGAATCCTAGGCATTTTGTGAATAGCAAGAATGGTGGGAAGTTAGTAATGCATGTGTCCAAACCTTTGGTGATGTCAGCTGAAATGGGATCCACTGCCATGGACATACTGCGAAGAATGGCTGCTACTGGCATGGATAGTTTGGCATCTCAAGCTATGGTGGCCATGCCCTTGGAAGATATTACTGGCAAAACCATTCAACAGATCATGCTGGAAGGATCAAGAGTGCTGGAAGGAACATTGCATGAAGCAGATAGAATGAAGTCATCTGGTAGAGGGTGAGATAATCAAACCAAGATTTTCTGATATGCTTTTCAATTTTGTGATTGTGTTGGCAATAAGTTTTCTTGGTAACTGTATTAAACCATTAACCTTAAACAAGGTTTTGTGTGTTAAATCGAAGCTTGTACTTAAACATTGTTGTAGCCAACTACCTACATTTTTGGGGAGGCATGTCATAAAAGGGCATTAAGCTTAGTTGTAGAAGAGCCCATTAGTATAGTTCTATCCCGTCCATAAGTTATAACATGGTATCATAACTTGCTACATTTGAAGGATAGGTAGAATCTCACGTCATAGTTTGTTTTGATGGGGAGCATTGAAGTTAGCAATCCACACTTTTAGAGCGAAACCTGTCCTAAAGGGCAAAATCAACTAATGCTGAGTGCCCATCTGTTTGTGTTGGACTCAAATTCTGATCCATCCACCTTTCTAACAAATCCAACAAAACAATAGATTGGGATAAAATATTTGTAAATGAGATAATGTGCTTTTGCCTTTGTTAAAATTTATTAAGTGGATTGTATGATTTTTCCCTCACTTACTGACAGGTATACCGCAGAAAAATCAGGAAGCCACCTTAGTGTGTTCAGTAGCAATGACACTCCAATAACAAACAGAGTCAAGTCAGGTTTTGAGAAAGAAGTATACAAATCTGGAGAAAGGAGTTTACCAGGGAAAAGTACAAAAGACATTTTAGATGGGTATGTGTCTGCAGAAGACCTTGCTCCCTTGGCAATGCAGAAAATTGAGGCCCTTGCACTAGAGGGGTTGAAGATCCAATCAGATATGGCAGATGAAGATGCACCCTTCCATGTAGATTCACTACCATTTGATTCTGACTATGGAGATGGAAAGATAGGAGGCATGGCAGAGATGGATCGAATTGCCAGTATGCATATGCTTGCTAGCAAGGAGGCAGATAAAGACACAATCCACGTGGGAGGGACAATGTCAAGTGCTCTCTCATTACAGAAGTGGATGGAGATCAATGCAAGGTTTTCTTCTGAGAATGGAGCACATAATACTGATGCCATTAAGGCTGATCAAGTATCACTTACTACAAATGCAAATAAAACTAATAGTGGAAAGAAGCAGGATGATTCAAGGTCAAGCTGTGTCAACAAAACTATTACAATTACAATGCTTGTTCAGCTGCGAGATCCTCTTAGGAATTATGAACCTGTTGGTCCACCGATGATAGCACTAATTCAAACAGAACGTGTCATCAAGTCTCCTCGCCCCAAGCTTAGTAAGCAAGTCTCAACAAGAACAACTGATGAATTAGAAGAAGACGAAGTTGAAGACCAGAAAGATTTTCCAATGGAGCCTCAATTCAAGATAACCGAAGTTCACATGGCAGGACTCAAAGCTCCCAAGACCGAAGAGAAGAAAGGATGGTTTTTCCAAAAATGGGGTGGTAAGAAACAGGAACAATCAGGTTCCCGTTGGCTTATAGCCAATGGGATGACTAAGAACAAAAAACCTGCTCCCCTCAAGTCTAAAGCATCACCAATTAAAACAACAGTTGTACAACCAGGTGAAACTCTATGGAGCATTTCATCTAGGGTTCATGGTACAGGATCAAAATGGCAAGAAATTGCTTCTCTCAATCCTCATATTAGAAATCCAGACATTATTTTTCCAAATCAGACAATTAGAACAAAATAGGAACATCAGCTTTGGAATGGTCCTATGACATTAGAAAATTCTCATTTATCCCACGTGTAAAGTGAAAGACGAATTGCTCTTAAATTTGGAAGGGAAATGTATAAATCTGTTGTTATGGCATTGAATGCAAATTAGCAACTTTCAATCCTAATACTATTTATTACTGTTTGATTTTGTAAATTTTTATTTAATATCTTTTTGTAACAGGCTTAGGAGAAAGGACATTTTTGTCCTAACAAAGCAAAATTTTGGGCTTCAATTAAAAAGGCATATTTGTTGATTCACACCAGATAGTTTCTTTCTACATCATGATAGTCCCGAATCTCATGCATTCTGATCTGATACCACCTACAGTTGAAAAGCTGTGAAAGAAATTTGCTCTAGCTACGCTAAATTTAGAAGAGCTCCAGTTATTTTGTTTTCATTAAGAAATTTCAGTTTAAAGCTTGTATTGTTTTGTAAAAATATTGGTGTATGTGGTTAGAAATCTGCCTCCTGTTCTTTTCTTAGCGTTTGAGTTAGAAGGGTTGATAAATCAGCTTTGTAAGACAATTTTAGGGCCTTTATATTTGCCTTAATTTTCTGTTCCTGATAACAGAAAAAAAAGATGCAGAAATATTGTTTGCCATTCACCATTGGATCAGAAGTAAATGTAATAATACTACCTTAAGTGCAATTGAGATTTTAGGTTAGAAATGTAATTTTTACTAGTGGCTGCTCTACCATTTCAAATCTTGAAAGTATGGAAGTATGCTAATGCACATGGCGACATTTTAATAAATTAATGCTTTGTTTGCAATTTGTTTGTTATCAATGAGAATACTTGGAGTTCTTGGAAACCAATCAGATTACTTGGAAGTATGCCAAATTTTAGTCTTTTATTTGCATACACATTTCTGTTGTCACATTGGATCACAACCTTAAAATTTCAGTAACTTATGTTGGAGGCATTTATAATCCTAGTATGTTTTTTTTTTTTTGCGAAAGGCCTAAGGCCTGAATATATTAACTATTAAGAAAAAGAGATTACATAGCAAGTATTTACTGAAAGTGAACTAGACAGAACAAAAAGGAGACTGAGATCTCCATACCAAAAACTGTCCCCTGCTGAAAGACCGTAAATACAGGACTAAGGATTTGAAGCCAGCAGCTACAAAAGAGACCCAGATTATCAACAGGATCAGAAAAGAGAGCATACATACAAGGCACAAAGCAAAAAGACCAAACATTGACCATACCATGTACCTGGGCCAACCAAGGAAAAACCCCAAAAAACCAAAAACTGTTTTACATTGAAACAGCACAGAGAACTATCATCACAAAAATCCCCATTCAAGATACCTGGGAGCTTTCGTCTTCTTCTTCTACAGCCAACATCTTGGCTTTGCCTTCATTCACCCATGACGGCCCTGCTTCATTTTTATGCAGGTCTGTCGCAGCTTCAGGATGGAGGGCAAGCATTGGTTTGACATGCGGCTTATGCACCAGAAGCCTGTGAAGTATGTTATGTCTCACAAATACATTGTGATATGCTAATCCTTTGTTTGCCATCTACACCAGAGTTCTTGGAAACCAAACAGATTATCAAATATTCAAAACTAGTTCAAACTAGCTCAAACTAAGCTAAAGTTTGAGTCTCATCTTTGCAGACAGTTCCATTATCACTTTGGACTTCATAAATGCAATATATTGGGAAATGTAGGGAATCGCAATAACTTATTATCCCAGCTGCTTATTGTGTGAACTCACCCATAATGTTTCATATTATTGCAGGTTAATATTTGATGCCTGACAATATTTTGAACTAACCCATAACGTTCAAGTTTTTGGCTGTTGATAGATAACATATTTTGGTTTAATAATATACCATATATTGTTAAGATAAAAAGCTGCTTATTACAAAATGTCATAAACCCGTTCAGGATAGAAGGAATGAAGGCAGACCTTGAGTATAAAAACAGGGATTAACCCAGAGAAACCACAAACAATTATGAACATAGAGAGTGAATTAAACACTTGATTGCAAGAACAGAAAGCATTAACTTACAAAATATAGAGCAGCAGAAAATAACTTTTAAGTTGATTCTTGATTCAGCATTGTAGTGCGATTCATTTTCCTTGTGAACAGTTTCCCATTCCGGGTTTCTCTTTCTTGTGTTACTTTGACAAGGTGATTGGAGTCTTGTTGAATGTAGCATTTCATTGGGTAGGAGGTTGATGACTGCAAGAGTTGTACCACATACAAGCCAAAAACAATTCAAGGTGTCAGTGGACAATTCAGTAGCTGGACCTTCTATTGGTAACGACCAATACATTGTTATATTCTCAGACGAGAATACTCAATTATAGTCCTTGATTGTTACTCCAATGAGACGATGCCCAATTCTATTATATAGTCAAGATTTGAGCAATGATTCTTGACAAAACAATGATTCTTCAAAATATTTTTCAAGAAAACAATTATTTTTAAATTCATATACTTCAGAAATGCTTCTTGAGGAAACAATGATTCGTCAAAATAATTGTCAAGAAAACAATGATTTTAAATTCATATATCTAAAAAAGCCACTGAAACCTGTGAAGTATTTGTGAGAATTTTCACAATGTGATATTAAACAAGAAAATTATGAAGAAAATGGAAAACTTGATTAAATTAAAAAATTACGAAGTATAAAAGCATGCCACCCAGAGCAATTGATTATAATGACTAGTAGCCAGTATGAACCACATATTTCTCTAGGAGCCAGTATGAACCAGATGTTTCTCTGAAGTGCTACAACATTTGAAGTGTTCTTTACCACCTAGACAATTCTGAAACCACAAATATTTAGCATCAATTGAGAGCTAGTATGAACCAGACATTTCTGTGAAGTGCAACAATATTTGAAGTTTCTTTACTGCTTTACAAATTTGAAGACAATTCTGAAACCACAAATAATTTAGGCATCAATTGGGAGTGGACAACTGACAAGGAGTCAGCTGCTAATGTAAAGAACTCAAAAGTAAGAAATAAATTTCTTAAAGACCATGTCCATAAACACCATCGGGGTCATCATTTTGTACAATCCATGGATGTTGGAGAAGTTTCTGTAAAGGTAGACGCTGAGAAGAGTCTTTCACCAATATCTGAAACACAATAGAATGTCTGGTTAGCCTGTTTTATTTTGCTATTATGTGTAGACTGCAATTATCCCACTCAGTTCTGGTTGCGAATTGCAACTCATCAGCTACATTTAATAAGGCAATTAGGCCATATTTTGATTCTTCATTCTTAAACTTAAGAACCATATCATGTATCTATTATTAGTATCAATGCAAAAAGCATTTATACTCACTCGAGAAATGAGGTCTTTTCCTGCAGCAGAAACTACTGGCGTGGGAGGAAACTTCAAATCGACTTGGCAAATCCTGCACCATTTCATTGATGGAAACAAAGGGCAACCTAAGCCTTAGATTCATTGATCTTAACAAACTAAACTTGTATCCTGGGTCCTAAAATTGGCACTGCACTTAACATAAATAAAATATCTGTCACCTTCTGTAAGTATCATCATGCTTGTTTGCTTCAAAAGGTGGGACACCATAGAGGAACTCATAACATAAAATTCCCAAGCTCCAAATGTCAACCGTAGTATCATGTTCTTTGTTTTCAACTAATATTTTATCACAAAAGCATTGAGATACTATTTAAGTCCAATGAGTGCAAACATAAAATAACAAAAGCAACAATGAATAGGGTAAATCAAAATGACATTACCTATTTCAGGGGGTAAATAATCCAAGGTTCCACATAGAGTTTTCCTTTTATGAAAGGTGTGGACAGACCATCCAAAGTCTGCAATCTTCAGTTCACCCTGAAAGTTATTGTATCAATAGTCAGCTAGTCACTCTAGAATACATATATACACAAAATTCACCCTGTTCAAAAGATGAAGACCTAATTAGACTACAATGAATATGAAAGCAAGAATTGAATCCACATGATGAATGAATTTTCAATTTTTTTATATGTGAATTACTTGTCGAAATGTAATATAAATGCCAGCTACCTTAAGACCAACCAACAAATTCTCTGGCTTTATGTCACGGTGAATCACATGCTTTTGATGGCAGTAGAGCAAAGCTCGTGCTAGCGATGCAGTGTACTGTGAAAGACAATTATATATCAGATCTAAAACCAGGTCATCATCACATCTTAAAACTAAAATAAGTGCAGATTTCTGTCACTACTTTATGTGCAAATTCACTGTAGACTGTCTAAATATTTCCTTTGGATGAGACTGATGTTTTACAAGTTCGATCCAGTGACAATTACCGGATCATTTTTGGAGTGAAACTTCTATACATGCATGCAATTAATGTAGATAACTTACAGTAGCTGCACGCTTCTCACTGAAGCATCTACAGCGTTGAAGTTCTTTGTACAACTCACCCCTAGGGGCATATTCAAGAATGAGATATACACGACTCTGTCAAAAAAGAAAAGAAAAGTAAACTGTTTGTTAAAATAGTGTTTAAATGGAAGGCTCTCTTATGCCAAGATTAGCATCAATTATTATCCAAGTTCCAAAGAGAAATCCTATTTTGAGTGGCAGGAATTTCCATCTCACAGGAAACATACTTATTTCATTGGTTGATAACACAGCTTAGGCTTGGCATGTGAACAAGGATGTCCATCTTTTCAATCTACATAATGTTCATGCGTTGTACATTTTTTGAAGGATATATACAAAGAAAGATATTGCCTTTTTAATTTTAGTGAAAAGAATGGAGTAAAAAGTATCTGCACCTTATCATAAAAGTAGCCAAACAAGCGAAGTATATTGGGGTGCCTCAGGTGACTCTGGATTTCGATCTCCCTTCTCAACTGATGTTCTACCTGGGACTGCTGTAGTTGGTTCTTGAAGAGCACTTTCAAAGCTACGACATACTTACTCTGGTTTTAAGGCAAAAGAAGATAACTCTTGTTAAAAAATGTGATTGAAAGCAAGGCAGAGCAAAACTGACATAAAAACTAAACAGAAATTTTTCTTTTAGGTACCTTCTTTTCTCTAGCAAGGTACACATTTCCAAACTTCCCTCTTCCTAGTGGTCTTCCAATGTCAAAATCATCTAGAGTCCAGCAATCTTGATGCTTCTGAGTTTCTGCATCTGTAACTTCCTGTAATAAACAACTAAGAAACTTCATACCTATCCTCTGGTCAATTACTCTATATCCAAACATTAACAAACCTAGAATTATCTTCTTCTCTCACCCCTAACAATGCCTCACTCTCTCTTAGTGGCTCCATGAAATGAATTCAATTAGAGAAATAGAGTTGGAATAATTTACAAAAATCTGATGCAGAGGGTGTTTCTGCAGGTGGGGATGGGAAATAGGAAGCTTGCAGCATCTGTTCAAGGGATTTTAATTTCCGTTGGCAGCGTATTTCTAGTTCAAATTTCTTGGATAATTTCCCTCTGGTAATTTGGAGGGAGACCCGTAACACAGCTGAAATTTCCCATTCAATGAGCAATTTTACAGAAAAAAGCCCCTGAATCTACTTCTGAGAAATGCTAGAAGCTCCCTTCCAGGCGACTGGGCCCCTACCTATCTAGAAATAAAGGCCTTCTTACATCCTTGGATCTCAGTACGTAAAAAATAATAAAGATTCCAACTATTTACAACATAATTTTTTGGTCTCATCGGACTAGGAGAAGATGGTTGGCATCGAAACGGAGTCCTGGACGGCCTATTAAAAAGAAAGGGTTGAACAAAATCCTAACCCTAGAAAAACCAAATTCTAACACAAGGTCACTTCGTTATAAAATCTCCGTGTGTGTAATATAAACATAAACATGGATAATTACAGGTTTGATTTATCAAAAGCTTTGCGAATGCACTAATACCTACTGACATGCCGATGAGTGGTGCTACAACTGGCTTTACAATGACCTAAAAAAGAACCTTGACAATGTAAAACTAAGGGGGCATTTACTTTCAGACATCAATGCACAGTAGAAGATGCAGAGCGAAAATAAAAGAAAGAGTACAAACCTTTTGATTTGTCTGGGCCTGATTTTCTGGAATCGCCTGCATCACCATTTTTAAAATCCTTTTTCAAGATCTTCAGTGGCGTCTAGTTGGATCCTTGCACTGAGAATCCCACCAATTTACCACAAGAACCGGACCCGACTGGCAGAATCCCTCTATTATGGTTGTGTTAGAGAATGTTATGAAATTGTTAAACTACTTGAAGTATAACAGTCACACTTACATATTTCAAATTTGAAAACACGCTCGCCAACGGTCGTCTTCTTGGGACACCTGCCTAGCCGGTCACGGGCGGTCATTTTCGTACGGCACAGGCTAAGCTCCCTACAAAATGCACCATAGACAAACTAAAAAAAATAAAAATGTTAAAACTTTTTTTTCCTGATCCGCAAAAACAGTGATTTTTTTGTAAATTTTTGTGTACAATTTTTTTTTGTGGTTTTCGACTACAAAATATGTCGATCATGAAGAACAAATGCTGAAAATTTTGCGAAAATTTGTTGTGTTTTTTTATCAATAGTGCTTTTTGTAGGGAGCTTAGCCGTGTCCTTTTTGTAGTCCGGGTGGGCCTTGTCTAATAGGAAATTAAGCTTAATCAAAAGTTGTTATGGCTTTGATTTTAATTTGAAGGAGAACCTTTAAAGTTATGGACTAGATTGATGGGTGCAAGGGGATGGTTATGGTTATTCACCAAGTTGTTTTATATGTAAAATTAATTATTGATACTATTTTAAATTTTTTATCGTTTCAAAAGGAAGTCTTCTTCTTATGTCAAATAGTGGTTATAAATGAATGTGAGAAAAATATCACATGTTAAATAGAGTGTTGTCACTGATGTCAATCATGTTGTTATTGATGTCAATAGTGTTGTGTTATGTAAGAGTATTTGAGAACAATGAAAGACAAAGTCTAGTAGTGATTGATAGCTCTTTTGCAGAATATATTGTTATCACTTTGTATTGGTATTGATTGTTCTTATATATCTAGTGTACTTATAGTGGTTTGGAAATGTTTGTGGTAGGTTTCTAAAGTTGCTCAAAGACAGTGTTAATTGCACTAAATTAAAGTCATACATGGTGCTTGTTATATCTACGTTTTAGAGGATTTGGTCAAGCAAATAGAAAGTTAGAGATGATAGAGTATTCACAGTGCCAAGTTACTTACTATGTAGATGTTCCTATTTAATGCACCAAAGAAGGATAACGTGCATCAATTGGAGGAAGCTTGTGAAGGTAGTTTGGCACCAGTTGAATTTGCATTGGGCAACATAGTGTGATCTTACTCCTAGTGTGACCTTGGCCTTAAAACCAAGTTGACTACATATTTGGCTAAGGAATGCAGTTGTGTCTGACTTGTAGATATTGTGAATATGTTCTAGGTTGACACAAAGGTATAATTAATATTGGAATGCATATATAATGTCACTTAATCTCATGCCAATGTGTGGTTTGAGTTGTGAAGTGACAAAAGTTGTGTAAATTGTATACTCAATAGTGAGTAGTAAATGTTGTGTTCAATGTGCAAACTATAATGTATATCTTATTTACATTGTGAAGGTGTTTTAAAGTAGGTTAGATTAGATAGATGATGAAGATTGAGTTTGGAAGGTCTGTATGATATATCTTTTGTATTTCCTATATCTTATTTACAATTAATGTGGTTCATCTTAAATTGAGATGGTACCAATTTCTTGGATTAGGGGGTTGGTGTCTCATGTAGGATGGTGCCAACAAATCTGATTGGAGATTGTTGTCTCCATCTTAGGTTGGAATTATTGTGGGTTGGTGCTTGCAAAATCATTGTAAGCTTATTATTTTTAGTGAGGCTAGATTTGGGCAGTAGATCCACACAACTTTTTTCACTATAGGATATTTCCCCTTGTGGGTATCCACACAATTACGATATTCTTACATGTGTTTATGTATGGTTGTGCTTATCATTTGCATTTGTTTTGATGATAACATGAGATGTGGTGATGGTTTAATATTGCATTGGTTTTAATGTTAAGTTTGGCATATATAGATTCACCCCCCCCCCCCTTAGTATATTTGTGTGCTTAACGATTTCTATCAAAGCTAAGTTCCTTTGAGAAGCCTAACAACTTGAGGTAGATCTCAAATGACTCACATAGTTGCTTTAGAAGGTATTTCCTCAAACAAGGCAACATTGTTTGATAGAAGAAATCATGCTCTTTGGAGTGTAAGGATGGAAGCCTATTTGGCGGATTAAGGGTTTGATGTTTGGCAAACAGTTGCATATGGCTATGAGATTCAACATAATCTTCCAAGAGATCAAGTAGGAAAGAAATCTTGTGAGAAAAATGCTAGGAAAATGAATGTTATTTTATGTAGTTTATTTAACTTTGAATAAATGTAAGGATAATGCATTGCATGATTGCAAAAGATGTTTGTGATAAGTTGCATAATATCCATGAAGGAGATGACAAAGTCAAGAAAGCAAAGCTCTTGACTTATCGAGGATAGTTTGAGAGTCTAAAAGTGAAGGAAGAAAAAAATGTTGTTCAAATCAATAAGACTTATGAGACTTCTAACAACATTGTTAAAATGAAACAAGTCATGATTGTGAAAAAGGTACTCATATTCCTTCCCCAGATATTTGACTCAAAAGTTTTTGTAGTTGAAGAAGCTAAAGATCTAATCACAATGGATGAGTTACATGGTATACTAGTTGCATATGAGATGTGAATTGTAAAGAAAAATCTTCAAGAAAAGAGACAATTTTCAAGGTATTTAAGAAGATTGAAGAGTCTGATCCCAACTATGATTTAGATCTAGACGAGGTTAGCCTCATGAGAAAGTTGGAAAGAGGCTCAAAAAATAAAAAATGTATGTTACCCTTCAAATGTTTCAATTGTGGTGAAGTAGGTCATTTTTAGGCTATCCCTACAAGACAAGAAATGATGAAGATAAAGAATACAAGTCACATCAGAGGAACTATAAGAAGTTAAAACCTAAGAAAATAATTTTTTAGAAACAAAAGAGAAGTTTCTCGTTGAAAGAAGATAGCTACTCATCCAATGAGGATGCTCATTTTACCTCCAAAAGTGAATGTGAAAAAGGAGCCTTATTCATAGCTATGGAAAACATGGATGCTAATGCAAAAAATATCAATTCTAAAAATGAACAAGCTGACCTTGAGGAAGAGCTATATTATGTCAATGAGGAAATCAAGAGAATTAAGAAGAAGATTATGGAAGACATGAAATCCAAAGATAAACTAACACAAAATACTAAAGATATGTGAATTTGATCATAGATTTGAAAATATAGATAAAAGAAGCAACGCGGGTAGAAGACGTCATGATATAAATATTGGAGGCAAACAAATTGTTAAAAGCTTGAAGAAGAAGTGGTATAAAATAAATATATTAAGATGAATAAGGATTTGAAGTTTGGAAAAAACATTGAGATTCTATATCAGATCATAAATGGTCAAGTATCATCACATATCAAGATTGGTAATGGATTTGATGAAAATCAGAATAAGGCTTCTAAGTAGCTCATAAAATTAGCTGTGAAGAAGTTGAATAAGAATGGCTCTGAAAGTTCAAGACACATGAGTAGTACAAGGTGTATAAGGAAAACAACAAAGAATATTATGCTTTTATTCCAGTTAACAAATAAAAGAGGAGATTTGGAAGATAGATTCTAGGAGGACAAGTGTACAATACCTGGTTCAATTATTATTTTTGGTTATTGTTTTAATTGTAATCAATGTGGTCCTATCTCCTATTGTATATTAGGAAGGAGGATGACCCACTAGGATTGAATGGGATCAAGCACTTAATGGGTATCATTGATCCTTCACTAATATGAAAGGTTGATTAGGGGGATATGATTGAATGATACAAGATAGGGGACAAAAGTGACAAGTTGTAGAATACACAAATTGATAGAAAACAAACAACCACACATAGGTATAAAAAACAAAAACCAAAGAACACCGACTTGAGATTTCAATTTGGTGTTGTTTTGGAGGGAAGAGGTACTTTTTGACAATTCAAATTGTAGACTATTTGTGAGGTCTTGAACTTCCTAGATTTGATCTAGTGCAAGCGACACTTGTTCCTACACACAAAAAACTAGGAAAATATTGCGTAGAGAGGGGTCCGCCTCAGTCAAACCCCAGTTGAGGAATCAACCTTTGAAATGAAATGAAATATGTTTGAAAGGAAAGTATGCTGATAGAAGCTAGATCTAAATCATAAATTACAATATACCTTGATGACACAATGCTTCTTTGGATGTAACCACAAGTGTTAATGCAATAGCTTTGACTCCACAAAAACCTAAAAGAAAATCATGAAAGAGATGCCTTGCACCATGAATGTTGTAATTTTCCACAATGTTTGATGAAGGAGAAGAATATCTTGAATGATTGAAGACTTGGATGCTTGAATTGTAGGAGAGCACTTGAAATCTTAATCTTGGTCTTGAATTATTGATTGTGGATGTCAAAATGAGGATAGACAGGTTTCTTTTATACTTTTTACAATATTTTAGAGCTCCAAACTCTAAGGAGATCGACATAAATTTAGAAATCTTGCTAAATCCACAAGAAGGGCCCCTGATTCAAATTTTGGGCAAAACATTAGGGAAGAGGATGCCTTGGGCATCCATCCAAAACCTGCCAAAAAAGGCTGAAATTGAAATTGGAAGTCAGGAAGGTGGAAATGAAGCTAGATTCTAAAGGATAGTTGATTACGGGGTCGAGATGAAATAAAAAGGCCAAAAATGGTAACATAGGGCCCATGTTGATTAATAATTGATTGAATTGGTGAAATAATAAAGGAGAAAACCTAGAAATAAGGTCACACATTAATTTTTGGTGAGAATCAAGAGAGGACTCATAATATTAATTTAAATTAATAATAATCCAATGAGTGCTAGGAGAGTGTGAAATTGAGCTAAGATGTCAGAAATCAATGTGGGGACCCATTATATGCTAAAATGAGGCTAAACTGAGCAACTAATTATAAGTGCTTACAATTTAGGACGATACATTTAGCCTCCACTTTAGTGGAAGCTTGAGTCCACCTCATGCTCATGATAAAGTATAAGAAAGAGAGAGATAAAGATAAATATCTGATCATGGGGGAATTGTGAAGAGATAAGCCATCACCAAGTTTAAGGACACAAGCTCCCAAACCAAGAATCTTAACTTGTAAAACCATGTGCAAGGACACATAAAATAAAAATAAAGCCTAAAGATTACTAAGGTTCCAATTCAACTAGTTGAAGTTACCTCAATAAAGAAAAATGTCTCAACTGCTGACATCATACTCATAAAGCTATTACAAAAGCACAAGTGGTCACATGGAAAGAGTGAGAGCACACATCAAAGATAAGACAAGAATCCATGATCCAATTTACGAGCAAAGTGTGTTTTATGGAATCATGGAGAGGGAAAGACAACCATGGCTGGCACAAGCTAGCCATGTGTTGTGCTAGGCGATCCATGAGAGAGTTTGGAACAAAGAGATTCAATGGTATAGAAATCTATTCAACTCATAAAAGTCTATGCAATTGAGAGTCTAACAATTTGTGTTATGTTGGTTGTATAGGGGGAAAAGTGAGATGAGGATAAGAACTGTAACACACCCCACTTTTTCGTGGCCAACTATACCTCTAAAGGGCCACAAAGGAATAGACCCTCTAAGCCAAACCCCCAAGGTTTGGGATCAAGTATATTAGCACTACCAAAGTGATGTAGGAGCGCTAATGCAAACAAAGATCCAAAAATCCAAGAGCTAGGAAAGAAGATACAAGTTCCTTTAAGCCTAGGATTTGGAAATTAACTAGGAAAGAAGGAAAGATGCTAAATATAATAAAATATGACAGATTTGAAAGGTAAATACACAAAGTAAATAATGTTAATTTGCAAACTCATCTTTAGAAGAAAAGTCCCATTCTGACATGTATTTCTGCACTCAAAATTGCTCAAAAACAACAAACAAGACTGAATTTGAATTTGAAATTGCGAGATGAATAAAACCAAAAAATCATTCTGCTCCAGAACTAGGCTGATTTTTCAGGTCTATGCTGACTTGGGGTCGGCCTAGACCTTCTCTACTGAACTCTTTGTCTCTGGATCTATGATTGTGTCCTATTCTAGAACTCTTGCAAAGTGGATCTAAAACTCCTGAAAACTTGATCCTACAAGAAAAATGGTTTTGTTTGGTTTTTGAGGGGCTTTCCTTGTTCAAGCCCTAGTTGAGGAATCAACCTTAAATGTAAATATGAAAGTATGTATATATAAAAGTAAAGCAAATGTATGAATTTACCTTACTTTTGTAGAAACCCGTAAGGAGGATTCAAATCCACATTCCACAAGGATGAAGAAGTGATCCAATGTAATTGAATCTTGTAGAAGAGTACAATGTCTCAATAAAATGCAATAGATCCACCTCACCTAGTCAATAGATCAATGGATGTAGATGTGCTCATGTACTCAAATCGGGTATGCAAGAATGAAGTATGAAGAAGCCCTTCCTTGATTTCCAACTCCACTATCATCAAGGAAGGAAGCTAGATCTTGAAAGGCAGATGTAAGAATGTGAAAGAAGGATGAAAAGGCCTCCAATGAACTCCTTGAAATCTCCTAGAATGTAAGAGATCTCCCATGCTTGAAGTATTGAAGTGTTGCAAAATGATCTCCTTGAATGCTCCAAAAATGCTTATGAATGCTCTTGAATGCGATATGAAGGTTTGTACATGTGCGTGATTAAATGTAAGCGTTTATGTATGTATCAAATGAAGAGGAAAGACCTCTACTTATACCCATTTCATCTCTAAAATTGAAAAGGGCTGACCAGAAGGCGAAAATAAATTTGAAATTCTGAAAGGGTCCGAGATCCCGAAGAGGGTGACTGAGAAGGTCAGGGCCAAAATTCTGCCTAGACCTGAGGGTCAAGGCCAAATTTTGGCCTAGAAATAAAGGTCAAGGCCAAAATTTGGTCTAGAGCTAAAGGGAAAGGCCTTCTAGAATTTCCTTAGGGTCTCGGAAAGCGAAAAAAAGAAGTGGGGAAAGGGACAAAATAGGGCTTGAATGGGCACATAAGCATATGCACATCCATGGATCTATACGAGGCATTTGAATTGAGTCCAAAGCATCCAATAAGGAAGGATAAACATGTCCTAACATGAGTTCTCCATTTTAAGATGATACATTTAGCCCCCACTTTTGCAAGAGTATGGGCTCAACACAAACTCTTGGTAAAGTAAAGAAAAAGGCATAAGATGATCTCATCATGACGAAGTAGACAAAGAATCTATCAAGCCCCCAGTGAATTTGAGTCCTTGTTAACTCTGAAATAATAACAAGAGAGATATCACTAACATAAATAGAAAAGAAACGAAGTGTGATTAACTTGCCTAGTAAGAAGTTTAAATCCTACTGTAAACCACACAAAGAGATAGAAATGCTGCAAAATATGGCGTTGAACAATCTAGTAAGTGTGTGTTCATGCTAGTCAATCCATCGAGGATTCACCCTTAGGAAAATTATTTTCCAAAAGAGAAAAATTGAAAAAGAGGTGATCCAGACCTAAAGATGTGCACATCCTTAAGGGATCAAAGAGAGAAACTTCAAAGGGATAAATTTTTTGGATTGTTTATAATCCAAGAATATATCAAAAGATAATCCAGTCTTTAGGATCATGTAGTAATCCATAAAGGGATTCAATAAAGAAAAGATTTCTATAAAAGTGTGTGTGTAAAAAGTGAGCAGAGTGTATGCCCACACATTAAAGCTATTGCAAGAACCTTAATGGGAGAAATGGATTTAACAGAGCATACTTTCATCCACTAGATATGTTTCCACTGTGAAATTCCCCCAAGCAAAGACAAATCAAGGGAAATAGGCACATAACATAAAGAGAAGCACAAAAGAGATCTACTAACTCTAGGGTCAGTATGATCATAAGATAATATATGAAATATTATGTCAAATGAAATGTTGTCATTCCCCAAAGTAGAACTACAACACAATGGAGGAAAAACACATAAGATTTATGAAGAAAAGTCTTTTTGTGCCAGCATCATGGAGACCCAAAAATATTCGGTGCTACCATGTTGCAAATCCCAAGCGGACTACACAAAGGCACATTTACGAATACTAACACATGTGCAACACAAAATGTAACAACATATAGAAGAAGCAAGATACACATAGAAGAATAAATCAACATTTGTGATTCCTTTATCACTTTGCACTAATGGAGCAACAAGGGTCATTTAAAGAAATCTAAACAAACATATAGCAAACACAACATGGGGAAGCAAAACACAACATGAAGGCACACAAAGACTACCATGCTAGAGAGGCTAATCAAGAGCATCACCTCCCCTCCCCCCATCTCAGTCTATATCATGTAGGGAAGGTGGGAAAATTGCAAGAGGAGTAATGATGCAGGAGCATCCTAGGGTAGTTGGCCATCTAGCATGTTGGAGTGTTTTGTTCTTGTGTTACTCGGTTACGGTGTTGACCAAGGAGATTAGTTTTTGAAGAAACTCGGTTACTTCTAGTGCTCAAAAGAACCTATGCTTGATGATGCTTGTAGTGCTTGGTCGATGTGCTTTCTCGGTGATGCCTAGCATGCTCAGTTGTTTTTGCTGATGCTCGGTAATTTGGCTTATCAACTAGAGTTTTGGAGATTTGGTCGGCCGACTTGATGTATTTAATGTGGGTAGCTTATGTTGTATTCTCCTACATGGATCTAGAGGTTGACATGGAGAATTAATTTTTTGTAAGGCTATTTGAGAGTCGACTTGTATTGCATTTAATAATTGTTTGCTTTAGGAGCCAGCTTGGGCTTAGAGTTATTTCTTTCTTCCAACCGACTTGTGGTTGAAGAAGTGTATTTAGGAGGATTCAACACGGAGTAGCGATGAGGAATGATATTGATCAGAGCTAGTAGCTAAGAATGGGCTTGGAAGACAAGAATATTTCTTGGTTTCTTGCAACACAAATTTAGATTCTTGTTAGGATTTTCTACCAGTTTCTTGTAGCCTGTTGTTACAGATCTAGCTAGCTTGGAGTTGGATCTTGCAAGGTCTTGCAGAATTACTATTGTAATTATTTGTATTTGGCCATAACTCGGAAGGCCTTACAGCTAGGCACGTTGAATGAAAATTCTATTTGAGTATTCTCTTTGTTGTGTTGTTTTTGTGAGTATAAGGTTTGGACTATCCATTCTTGGATTCTTCTCCTTTGCACTGCATCAGGTAACATCCAACACAATAGGAATAATAGCTAGTTCCAAACAAGGACCATTTTGAGGGTCACTGTGTTTTAGACTAGGAGTAATTGACAACTGCTTTGAAAGCATGTGAGGAAAATCATGATCAATATCAATAGTTTCATATTCATCATTATCACTATCATGTAAAGCATTGTTAGTATCAATAGGATAATCAAGTGTAGCTTCCTCATCAAGATTAATCACAATAGAATCCAAAATGAAAATAGAATCATCATGTTTATCCATTTTAACATTAATAGTATCATTAACTTCCTCCATAGGCTCAAGAATGAGATGGTCAAAAGAAGGTAAGATGGTTTGGTAAGAAATCTCACATGTCTTGGATTTAGCTTGATATTTCTTTCGACGGTCACAGACATGTCAATTATATTTGGTATTACTAGAGATAGGTTGTGCAGTGGGATCAATCAACATTGGGTCCTTTTATCCTTGTGAAGTGGGAAAAAAAGGAACCACACTAGGTTGAGAGATAGGAGTAGGAGGTTTCTCAACAAAATTTGAAGAGTCAGACAAAGGAGGTATAAGAGGTGTAGGAAAAAGACTTTCTATGTTTATAGGCTTGATAGGATCAAAAAAGGTAATCAAGATGAGTTGGAGGTGTTGTAGGGTAGGAAAGCCAAAAGAAGTCAAGGGAAGCACAATCCCTAGGCCTATAAGGGTGATAGAGACTATCGTTAATTATCTTAATCTTGCCATCATGAGGAAATTTGATGCATTTATGAATAGGAGAAGCAATGGCTTGCATGGAAGACAACCAGGGGAGACCAAGCTTCACTTGAAATTGATAAGAAGTAGGGATGAAAAAAAAATTACTATCCAACACTTTACCAAAAATATCAACAGGCAAGGAGATGGAACCATGATGCCTATATATATGAATCCAAGCATTTTCTGTATCATAGAAATGACATTATAAATGTTTATGAAATAGATGCTCTTCAGTGATAACATTCACTATAGACGTAGGATCAACAAGAAAACCATAGGAAGGAGTCCTAACAACCCTAGCGACAATGTAAAGTGGACCATCAGGAGCCTTAATGGTTTCATAATGGTCAAAGATAATAATAGGCTCTCTATTATGTTTAGGTTGAGGTTTAGGTTTAGGTTGAGTTTAATATTTAGGTTGAGGTTGAAGTGGAGGTTCAAGCTCCACATGATTAACAACATGACTATTTTCTTCTTTCAACATTTCATCATAGGCAATCTGCATAGAAGATGAAGAAGATTGGGCAATAGTGTTGGTATAATGTGAAGGTAAAGGATTGGTATAATCTGAAGATTTTGGTTAGGAGGTGCTACAAATTTTTTTCCACTACTATCATCGGCATCAATAGATAAAGCATTGGAATCAATAAAGTCTTGTATAGTATTCTTCAAGGAATAAAACCTCTCTGTATTATAGCCAGAATGATGATGGTATTGACAAAAGGCTTTGGAATCAAAGGAATTTGGAAGCCATCATAGTGGGATGAACGCGTTTAATAGGAGGAAGTTTAATGATATTAGCATTTAACAAATTTTCCATTACAGTTTGTAAAGACTCAGAAAGAGGAGTATACTTACGATTCAGGTAGAAAATAGAGGAAGAATAAGCAACACCTTTGGATGCAACAACTACTTGTTCATCTACCATATTCGTTGCCTTGTTAATCTTGAGTTAGTTGTTTGGTTTGTGATATTTATTTTGATTAGAGGTGGCATCACTCTTATCAATAGGTACATGAGCCATTGGAGTGGTAGCTTCAAATTGAATCACTTGTAATTGATAGTGGTGAAGCATTGCACTGAGTTGGGAAAAAGAGATAAATTTAATAAGCATAATCTTATATGTAATGTCCTTTTGTAAATTAGCAATAAACATGTGTTGTTTATCAATATCAGGCACATGATAAAAAATTTGAGCATATAAATGCTTAGATCTACCAATGAAATCAATAATTTTTTCTTTCACTCCTTGTTTACAATGCATCAAATCAATCAAAGATACTTGCAGACCAATATTGTTTTGAAATTATTGTATGAAGGCATTAGTAGGATTTTGGAAAGAATCAATAGAATAAGGAGGAAATGAACACTACCACTGCAAAGCCTTGTCATGAAAGGTCCTAGCGAACAACTTAACCATAATTCTATGGTCATGAGCATAGTTGCAACACAGGATTTGAAAGGTCTTAACATGAGTCACAAGGTCACCCTTACCTTTGTAACTCTGAAGGCAAGGCATATCAACTTGTTGAGGGACAACCATGTGGATAATGTGTCCTCTGATTCCCAAAATAGGGACTGTAGATATCTGAAAAGGGGGTTTTTGGGGTCTCTATATAGGGTTTTGCCTTAGTCAAACCCCCATTTTGGTGGTCTCCACCTCCACGAATAGCTGATTGAAATAGAATGTGTGTGTGTGTATGTATTGAAAGTGTAATGCCAAGATCTAATCCTCTAGATCAAAACCCTAGCATGAATGTGTATGAAACAACAATGCATAGATTTAAATGAGATAGAAAAGCATACCAAGCCCCCAAGGCTAAAGTACTTCTACCAAACTCACAATTCATAATTATTATTCCATGATTGGTTCTTTGAATGCTTGAAAGTTGATAATGCTGGATCAAGGAGGAAAAGATCTCTCTTGCTCCAAATATGTGTTCACAAAGATGCTTGATGTCAACAATGGCTTGATCTTCTATATCATCCTCTTTCTATCTTGCATCTTCACCATTCCTTGCTTGCTTGAAATCTTCTTGCTCATGAAATTGACTCCTTTAGAGCACTTGATCATGAGAATGCTTTGTTTTACTTGGTCTTCACAAAACTTGATGAAGAGATGTGAATAATTAATGATAAAATGAGAGAGGAAGGCCTCCTTTTATAGTGAACTAGGGCACAATCCTCTAGAGGGGCCACCTTGGAGAATTAAATCCCAATTAGGTCCTAACCTTTAGAAAATATACCTAGATTTAAATGCAATTAGAGGATTTACCATCCCAAAACCCAAAATGGCCAACCCGGAGGTAGGAAAACAAATATCCCGAAAGCCCGATGCTTGGAAATCAAGGATTGTGAAGATTTGAAGGAAGGGGGCAAAATCAACATTGGGACTGACCTAGTTAGGTATGAACTCAATCCTGACCTAGTCAGGTTTGAGCTTGATCCTGACCTAGTCAGGATCAACCTTGAATTTCACCCTGGGCCTAGATCCAATCACAATCAAGACAGGAGGTCCCGGGGATGCCTAGAGACCTAGAAATGATATCAGAATAGGATAGAATGCCAAGGATAAGCATAAAATCCTATGATGAATATGATGAAGGCCAAGATGACTTATTTATAAGTCTTACCTAGAAAATAGAGCCATGGGAAAAGGGGAAATTTAGGAGAATCCTCAGGATCCTAACCCTAATTTCACCTAGAATGAAGAAGATAAGTGCAAAATGCATCCTAAATGCAAGTCTATCATGGTAAATGTACTAAAAGAGGGTGCTAAACCTATCAAGATGGAAGTGATTCCATTTTAAGATGATACATTTAGCCCCCACTTTAGCTTAGATATGACACTACGTGAATATGCAAGCTAAAGTAAGAAAACATCATAGTAAATAAAAAGGATATAGCCAAGTCCTCGATGCAAAGTTCTTGCAAAAAAATGTTAGAACTTGCAACTCAAAAGGTTAATGGAAATCCATAAATCACCTAAAGCTTACTATATGATAATTTGAGAAGTGTATAGAGCCCCTTATGCCCCCCTGTTTCGGCTTTCTACTTTGGAAGGGTGAAACAGGGTGATAAGAAAAACTCTATATACTGGATATGCAGAGTGTTGAAAAGTCCTTTCCTAAACCAATTAGAAGGATTCCTAACCTTCCTAAATTAGTTCAAGGAGTTAAGTATCTAAATCATGATTCCAACACCACCGATGGCACTAAAAACAGAGTTACCAAACTCAAGTTATGATGAAAAGAGTGGATGTATGTCTAAATGCATAAGAAGGGAAAATCCGAGTTTACCCTAAGGAAACCCTAGTAAAACCATAATTTGAACTTATAAATAAGTAAAAGAGAAAAATACTTACTCATTCTTACCATTCTTAGATTCAAAATGAGGAAGCAAGATGCCGAGAAGAGAGGAACTTCGAGCGACATGCCTAGAGACTTTGAGACACAACTTGGCTATCAGACGGTCACTACCTAAGGTGAGTTTACTGTTATCCACCTGTGTACTTTCCAAATTCCTATTTTTTATAGGCAAGGTTGATTTTTCCCCTTTTAGGTTGACCCTGACCCATTTAGGTCGACATTGACCCATCTAGGTTGACTTTGACCCATGAAAGTCAACATTGACCAGAGGGTTTCTGTTAATTTTTGAGATGAGGTCGACCTTGACCCAACAAGGTCGACCCTAACCCAATAAAGTCGACATTGACCTAGTAAGGTTGACATTGACCTAACTGAGGTCAAATTTGACCTAGTTCAGTTAGTTTTATAGATTTGATGATGTAGATGACTGATATGATCTTTGTTTGTGCTTGCAGGACCTAGTCTGCTTCCGAGAGCATCCTTTTGGGGAATTGCTAGTGAAAGTCAAGGAGAGACTGTCTGAGCTTGATGATGAGGGGATGCAGTTACTGAGGGATGTGGGAATGTACTGGGTATCGGTCCTTCCATAGCTCAGACTACACCGAGCCATGTTATCAACTCTGATAGAGAGGTGGGATGAGGATACATACTCCTTCCATCTTCCCTTTGGTGAGATCACAGTGACCTTAGAGGATGTCTACAGGATCATGTGACTTCCAGTCTGAGGGGAGACCATTAGACCCAAAGCACAATGTGGTTTTGAGGAGATCCATGTAGACACAAATTATTGTACAAGAGTGCATCCACTGATGCAGACCCGGTCAGATCAGATTCCACTTTCTCCCGTACTATCAGGCCCTACACCTTTAGTATGGAAGGTGATGTTATGTATAGTAGCCTTGGTTGTGTTACCCAACTCAAAGGGTACCATATTTTTTTCACCTCTGACACATCTCATATAGAGGATGGAGAGAGAGAGAGGACCGTGTTCTCATGGGGTCGCAACATGCTAGCTCAACTATACCATGAGCTAGGTCAGCTAGTGAGGTATCAGCGGGAGAGTCTGTCGACATGCACAGTTCTGTAGATATGGATTTTTGAGCATTTCGCATCTACACATCCATAGGGAGTTCTAGTGATGGTAGATGTGAGCACAACAAGAGCCTTCACATATCCTTTGAGAGATGTTTGGCAGTTTGGGGATATGCTCTACTGGAGAGTACATCTAGACTGTATTGCTAGCACCGATGTGATATGGAGACCCTACCATCGGATGACAGAGTGGCCCGATACATGATTCTAGATGAAACATTCATAGCAGTGTAAGCTTCTAGAGGGTCATCAAAGTCATGTAGTGATGCCCTACTATTATGATCAGGTAATGAGGCAGTTCGGCCTATTATAGGGAGTCCCTAAGGCAGTACCTCGCTATGTTCATCCGATGAGATACTATCAGAGACCCGGTGCCATACGCTAACCATCAATAGTAGACATAGAGGATAGCGATGCAGAGGAGATAGAGGATATAGAGGTACCATCAGATGTAGCCTATTCAGGTGTGAGCCAAGATCACATCAGGTACTAGAGTTTGGAGGGGATCCGTCCTATCTTTCTCGAGGATTATCCTATAGGTGATCTAGGCTTTACAGAGGGGACACACCAGGATAGTGGAGCCACCAAGGAGGATGAGGATATTAGAGATGAGGAAGAGTACATCTATGAGTGAGATCCCATGGAGGAGGAGGAGAGAGTCGAGGACATACCCCTGAGTGGTGATACTAGTGCAGATATACCTATTACTCGCACATCATCACTGAGATCATGATGACCCCCACGGCCCCACACAAAGACACCACCACCGAGACCAAGATATAGAAAGTGTGGAGAGAGTACTCACTCCATGCCCCCACCATCTAGGCACTTTAGTGACATCCAGGAGGGACACCCAGGTATGAACTTGATTGAAATTTGGTTGAATATATGATTTGAATAGACAGGATACTGGACTGATAGATTTTTTTTCTTTCTATAGCTAGCATAGCGGAGTGGAGGAGTTTTGTATTTGAGATTCTCAAGGATACCATTATATCCTATTGACTACTAGCCGATGAGCGAGAGTCTTCCATTGGTCACAGAGATCCTGACAGACATGCCGACATCTTTGTATGTATCCAGTGAGAGCTGAGAATGTGCAGAGAGAGAGAGAGGAGAAGCTAATGGCAGAGGTACAGAGTCTCTGAGGATGTGTACAGGGTATGAGCATATCCAAGAGCCATACACAGACACACAAATCTTCATCTTCCCATTAGAGAGTAGAGAGATCTGGGAATCATCGGCCATCAGAGCGACATAGTGATAGATAGGGCCATTGGCCACTTATGTATCAAAACTTTGAAAACTATTTTTGATGAATGAAAAAATTTCTCTACTGATTAGTTCTATGTTTGATTACTTATGCTTTTATCAATATAAAACTTAATAGAAATAAAGAAAGAAAAGAAGGTGCATAAACATATTCAATATGTAATTTTGGTAAAACTACACAACCAATAAAACAAATCTTTATAAGGAATACATAAATGCACATGGAACAAAGGTAATTAAGGATAATAACATTTAAGATGCATAATATTAATGGGTTCCTTAAAAGAAACATCATCCATATCAGCTAATTTATAAGCACCTGAACTATAGTCTTCAGTAACAACAAAAGGTCCAAGCCAATTAGGGCTAAATTTTCCTTTTTCGCCCAGTAAAGCATTCACATTTTGTTGATTTTCATAAAGGACTAAATCACCAACCGCAAATTTTCATTCGATTACCTTATGATTGTATTGTTTTTGAAGAGATTTATGATAAGCTTTTATATGTTCTAAAGCATGTATTCATTGTTCATCTAACATTTCTAATTCTTGTAAGTGTTGTTCACGAAAAGTATCTTTATCAATTATCCCATGAAATGAAACATGTAAAGAGGGTATTTCTAGTTCCAAAGGCATAATAACATCAGTACCATAGACAAGGTTGTAAGGAGAAGTACCCATGGCAGCATGAACACTAGTCCTATAGGCCCATAAAGCATAAGTTAGTTGAGTATGCCAATCTTTCGCATGCTTACTAACTATCTTTCTCAAAATTTGTTCAATAATTTTATTTGATGCTTTAGCTTGTCCATTAGATTGAGGATAGTAAGGAGTTGAAAATCGATGTTGAATCCTATATTTCTCCAAGAATTTCACAACTTCTTTGTTTTTAAAAGATGTTCCATTATCCGAAATTATCATCGAAGGAATACCAAATCTTGTTATGATATTATTAAGGATAAAATCACAAATAACATCCACCATTGTTGAACAAAGAGGGACAACTTCAACCCACTTTGTAAAGTAAACCGTAGCGATGAGAATGTAAGTATGTTCTTGAGAAGAAGTCAGTGAGATTTTTCCAATAAGGTCAAAACCCCAAACACTAAAAGGCCATGGAGAAACTTGATTACGAAGCTCACGAGCAGGAGCATGAATCAAATTACTATGTTGTTGACATTGAGGACATTTCTTAACAAACATGAAAGAATCTTGTTCCATTGTTTGCCAATAATATCCCATTCAAAGTAATTTATTAACCAAGGATTTTCCACCAAAATGTCCCCCACAAGAACCAGAATGAGCTTCTGCTAAAGCTACAGGAATTTCAGTTCTATTAAGACATCTTAATAATAATCCTTCATAAGAGCATTTGTAAAGCGTATCTCCTAAAATGATGTATCGTGCTGCAAGTTTCCTAATATGATTATGCATGTTCCTTGTTGCTGATTTAGGAAAAGTACCATCCTTCAAAAAATGAAAAATATGTGAATACCATTCATCTGAATGCAAGTTAAAACAGTTAGAGGTAATCTTATTAGAAATTGCAGGGCATTTAAGAGTTTGTATAGTAAATTGAAAGTTTTCTGCATTGTTCTCGAGATAAACCAAGGAAGCTGCACTGGCCATGGTGTCTACAGGAAGGTAAAGTTTGAATCATATAAGAGGAGAATTGTGAAAGCACATCAAGAGATAAATCTCTATATTGTGTCATTTTAGCATTTTTAGTCTGATATCCTCCTTTAATCTGTTCAACTATTAGTTGTGAATCTCCATATATATGTAAATGTTTGATATTGAGGGATGAAGCTGCTCGTAGTCCAGCTAGAGGAGCTTCATACTCCACAATGTTATTAGTGCAAGGAAAGGTTAGTTTATATGATAAAGGGATGGATTTTTTTTGTAGGGGGAATCAAGATGATGCCCACACCAGAACCTGTCTTACCCTTAGACCCATCAAAATATAATTCCCAAATATCATCCTGTTGAATAGATAGGATATTATCATCAGGAAATTCTATTGAAGTAGAAATTTCATCTGAGTGAGGACAAGGAGCTTCGGCTAGATAATCTGTCAATGCTTGTCCCTTAATAGACTTTTGAGAAATAAAATTAAGATCATATTCTGTAAGCAACATCACCCATTTTTCCAACTGGCCCGAGAGATCAGTTTGTGAGAAAAGATGTTTCAAAGGATCAAATTTGACAATCACATTAACTTCAGCATTGATAAGATAATGCCTGAGTTTCTGACATGCATAAACTACAGTTAGACATTGTCTTTCTAAATCTGTATATCTTGTTTCGTAATCAAGTAAAGTCTGACTAATGTAATACATAGGTCTTTCTTTACCATTATCATTAATTTGAGCTAACAACGCACTCACGGCCTGTGGAGTCACTGAAGTGTATAAATGAAATGGTTTATCAAAATTAGCAGGTTGCAAGATAGGAGGATTCACAAGATACTCCTTAAATTGCTCAAAATTTTGTTTACACTCATCATTCCAAGAGAAAGTGGTATCCTTTCTAAGTAAGGAAGTAAAAGGGATAGTTTGGTCCACTAAATTAGAAATAAAGCAATGAATAGCTTGTATTTTTCCTTGTAAGCTTCGTAACTGGGAAATATTCTTAGGAGGAGGCATATTAACAATAGCTTCAATCTTTTCATTATCTACTTTGATGCCTCACTTAGAGATTATAAATCCTAATAATTTATCGGAATCAACTCCAAAGACACATTTCTTAGGATTCAATCTCATATTATAACTTCTAATCCTTTCAAATATCTGTCGTAAAATAGTAACGTGATCTTCCCTCTGTATAGATTTTTCCAAGATGTCATCCACATAATCTTCAAGGATCTTATGAATGTAATCATGAAAAATCAAAGTCATAGCCCGTTGATAAGTTGCTCTTGCATTTTTCAATCCAAAGGGCATCATGACCCAACAAAAGATTCCCCAAGGTGTTATAAATGCAGTCTTAAATTGATCTTCAGGGGGGATAAAGATTTGATTGTATCTCGAAAAACCATCCATAAAAGATAACAAGGCATGGCCTGCTGTTGAATCCACAATCATATCAATATTAGGTAGTGGGAAATCATCCTTCAAGGATGCCTTATTTAAATCTCTAAAATCAGTACACATTCTTATCTTATTTTCTCCTTTTGACATAGGAACAATATTTGAAATCCAATCTGAGTAATCAATAGAATGGATAAATCCAGAATCCAATAATTTTTTAATTTCACCTTTGACTAATAAAGCAATTTGTGGATTCATCTTTCAAATTTTCTGTTTCATAGGCTTCATATTCGGCTTTAAAACAATGTTATGAGTAACAATATGAGAATCTATACTTGGCATATCTGAGTATGTCCAAGCAAAAATATCCTTAAATTCAAGCAAAAGGGAAATCGACTGATCACGTTCATCCTGATTCAAACATTTCCCAATTTTTATCATATTTTTAGAGTCATTGTCATCCACTTGAATATCAATAGTTTCAGTAATTAACAAATCATTTCTTACTAGAGGATCCATTGGTAAAGGGAGAATATCTTGTTCTTCATATTCTCCAAAATAAGCATCAATTTTCAAACAATAAGGCTTTCCTCGTTTGTGATGAAACTTAGGTAAATCCTCATAAACCCCTAAAAATTCCATTAAGGCTTCATCTTTAGGAAAAATATCTAAAGATGATTGTTGATTAAGGTCAATAAGCAATGGGTTAACCAACTTCAACCATCCACTACAAATATGATTAACATTAAGAGGAAAAGCAGATGGTTGTCTATAAGGATTGAATCCTAATCCATATGTATGATCATAAACTTCATTATCCAAAGGTACTTGTATACCTTGTTCATATTTACCACATCCTTTCCCATTAAATCCTGATTTCTTAAGCAAATGATAACCAGGACCATATTGATTAGTCATGTTAGAAGGAGTCCAAGGAGCGGCATATGTCACAATATCATAACAATCAGGCTTTATATTTTCAATTGTTTCATTAATCAAAGCGGCAACAAAATTACTTTTTAATTCTTCAGAAAGCGGCGAAGAAATAAAAACCTTTTTCTCAAATTCACTTTGTTGCTTCATGAATTCCAAATCAAAGACCTTGTATTCTCCAATAAATGTAGGATTAAAATCCAATGTCCCCCAATCATCCTCAGTCAAAGAAGAAGATGGAACTTCTTGTTGTTGAATCTCAGGTTGTTTTATCTCAGATTGTTGTATCTCTGATTGTTTTTCAATCTCTTTACTAGGTTGAATAGGTTCAGAGTTTTTAGTATATTCTACATTTAAGCAGGGGTTTAGGGCATCATTCACATGTAATGTATACATTAGATTGTTATAGATGAACCTAACCTTGCGATGAAGTGTAGAAGGAATTGCATGCATAACATGTAACCATGGTCTTCCTAAAAGAAGGTTATAATTGAGAGGTCCAGGCATAACATGAATAGGAGTATTTAGAATAACTGGACCAACTTTAACAGGTAAGGTAATAATGCCCAAAGTTCTTTTCACACTATTGTCAAATCCACGTATAGGAACATTATCAGGTTGAATAGTAGAGAGATTGGCCTCAATCGACTTGAGCATATCCATGCTACAAACATTAAGTCCAAATCCATTATCAATTAAGGTTCTTCAAATGATACTCTGATTAATAGAGATAGCCACCATAAGAGCATCATATTGATTCTGCACCTTTAGGTAAGGTAAATCATTATCAGAAAACACAATAGGAGGTACAAAAGGCATAGTATGCATACAATCCAAAATAGAATGAATGTTCTCTTGATTAGGAGGTGAAGCAGGAAGAGTAGATAAATCTTTTTGCAATGCCTCATGATATGTTAGGGAGGTTTGAAGTAATTCCCATAAAGATATCTTAATAGGAGTAGCACGTAATTGGTCAACTAAGTTGTACTCCTTAAAGGTAGATGGATACCTAGGTGCTTGAGGAAGCATAGGTTGAGAAGGAGGTCAAGAAACCAGAACAATAGGCTGAGGGTTATTTCATGTGTGATAAGCATGTGAAACGGAATCAGTGTTATCAAAGAAATCCAAAGGATCTCTAGGTTTACCCTTAATTGTTATACAAGGACATCCTTTTACCATCATCAAAGGTGTAGGATATATCATTTTAGGTTTATCAATGTTGAAAATAGTAGGACATGAAGGTAACCATGCACACACCCTATGGTAAAGGTCAAGTTGAGAGGTTGTGGAGGAGAGTGAAATAGGAATAGGATCCATGGAGATCATATTCGAACCAATTTCATCCTCACTACCATGTACCTCATTAGGTAATCTATCCTCTTGTACAATAAAAGCCTCATCAAAGTACTCAAAACAAGAATCATACATGTTGAATACAAAGAAAGTACTAAAAGCATGAAAATGTAAATATTTTTGTATTTTTAAAGGAATTTTGCAATGTTTTTGTATTTTCAGATATAAATGCAAGAAAATGCAAGAAATCTAATTTTATAAGCATACAAGATTTAAATCTAACACCATAAAAGAAAGAGTTGTCATAAACGGGTTCACCGAAATGAATAGTGGAAAAATGGAAGCTTAGTAATGTACCTAACATTCAACACTTATTCATTTGAATTGAAATTGGAATTGGAATAGCATAAGTAAACCTGGAAATACTTGAAAATTAATTAGGTCAAGATACATACCTCATTGTGGAATTGATTTAGAAATACCTATTTTCTAAAGTCTGTGTGAGGTTTTGGAAGATTCTGCAACCAGATCCGTGATCAGAAAGCCGAGACAGAGAAAACCCAAAAAAGTTTCATCTTTTCGGTAGCAGGTCAAGTTTGACCCTCGTAAAAGGTCAAATACCACATTTTTATTCTGAAGCCCAATTCTGATTTTGTTCGCAGATCCTGGAAGTTTGGCGAAAAGGGTACTCAAATTTGTCCTCTGATTCTTGAAACAATGACTGTAAATATCTGAAAAGGGGGTTTTTGAGGTGGCTATATAGGGTTTTGCCTTAGTCAAACCCCCATTTTGGTGGTCTCCACCTCCACAAATAGATGATTGAAATAGAATGTGTGTGTGTATGTATTGAAAGTGTAATGCCAAGATCTAATCCTCTAGATCAAAACCCTAGCATGAATGTGTATGAAACAACAATGCATAGATTTGAATGAGATAGAAAAGCATACCAAGCCCCCAAGGCTAGAGTACTTCTACCAAACTCACAATTCATAATTATTATTCCATGATTGATTCTTTGAATGCTTGAAAGTTGATAATGCTGGATCAAGGAGGAAAAGATCTCTCTTGCTCCAAATATGTGTTCACAAAGATGCTTGATGTCAACAATGGCTTGATCTTCTATATCATCCTCTTGCTATCTTACATCTTCACCATTCCTTGCTTGCTTGAAATCTTCTTGCTCATGAAATTGACTCCTTTAGAGCACTTGATCATGAGAATGCTTGGTTGTACTTGGTCTTGACAAAACTTGATGAAGAGATGTGAATAATTGATGATAAAATGAGAGAGGAAGGCCTCCTTTTATAGTGAACTAGGGCACAATCCTCTAGAGGGGCCACCTTGGAGAATTAAATCCCAATTAGGTCCTAACCTTTAGAAAATATACCTAGATTTAAATGCAATTAGAGGATTTACCATCCTGAAACCCGAAATGGCCAACTCGGAGGCAGGAAAACAAATATCCCGAAAGCCCGATGCCCGAAAATCAAGGATTGTGAAGATCTGAAGGAAGGGGGAAAAATTGAGATTGGGAATGACCTAGTTAGGTATGACCTCAATCCTGACCTAGTCAGGATCAACCTTGAATTTGACCCTAGGCCCAGATCCAATTAGAATCAAGACAGGAGGTCCCGGGGATGCCCAGAGACCTAGAAATGATATCAGAACAGGACATAATGCTAGGGATAAGCATAAAATCCTATGATGAATATGATGAAGGCCAGAATGACTTACTTCTAAGCCCTACCTAGAAAATAGAGCTATGGGAAAAGGGTAAATTTAGGAGAATCCTCAGGATCCTAACCCTAATTTCACCTAGAATGAAGAAGATAAGTGCAAAATGCATCCTAAATGCAAGTCTATCATGATAAATGTACTAAAAGAGGGTGCTAAACCTATCAAGATGGAAGTGATTCCATTTTAAGATGATACACTCATCATTATAGATAACTTTCTTGATAGCTTCAATAGCAGCAATAGTATCTGGGTTATGATTCTCTCGAATAAGCCAACTTTCCATCTTTTCAAGGTCACTAGTAAGATTTTGGACTTGAACAAGAGGAAATCTTGAGCTTCATCTTCATCATGAGATGCATGAGAAGAGTTATTCTCCATGGAAGGGTTAGGATCATGAGAGGTCAAGTTATCATCGAGATTCCTAGGGAAGAAGGAAGAATCAGGGTCAAAGGAACCCATGAGTCTATGGCTTCTTCTAATCGAGATGCTATAGGTTGGAATTAAGGTAATAAATCTCATACACAAAGGAAAGAAAAGATAAATGGAGATCACACAAAGGTTTTTCAAACACCAAGGTGAGATCTAACCACAACAAAGTATGAACTATAGATCTAAATCCAACTATAATATGAAATGTAAAGAAGACACAATGCATAGACAAAGAACACAATGTAATATATCTATGAAACAAAGAATGTAAGACACACAAAGGGAATCTAACACCCAATAAAAATATACAAAAATGAAATTGTCGAGTTCACCAAAATGTATAGGGGGAAAAGTGAGATGAGGATAAGAAGTGTAACAGACCCCACTTTTCTGTGGCCAACTATACCTCGAAAGGGACACAAAGGAATAGATCCTCTAAGACAAGTCCCCAAGGTTTTGGATCCAATTAGATTAGCACTACCAAAGTGATGTTGGAGCGCTAATGCAAACAAAGATCCAAAGATCCAATATCTAGGAAATAAGATACAAGTTCCTTTAAGCCTAGGGTTTGGAAATTAACTAGGAAAGAAGGAAAGATGCTAAATCTAATAAAATATGACAGATCTGAAAGGTGAATACATAAAGTAAATAATGCAAATTAAAAACTCACCTTTAGAATAAAATTCCCATTCAGACTTGTATTTCTGCACTCATAACTACTCAGAACAACAAATAGGACTAGATCTGAACATGAAACTACGATACGAACAAAACCCAAAAATCATAATGCTCTAGGACTAGGCCAATTTTTTAGGTCTATGCCGACTTTGGCTCGGCCTAGACCTAGGAATAAGACAAAATTTGGCCTATACCTTCTCTTTTGAACTCTTTGTCTCCGGATCTATGACAGTGTCCTGTTCTAAAACTCTCAAAAAGAAGATTTGAAACTCTTGAAAACCTGATCCTGCAAGAAAAATGGTTTTGTTTAGTTTTTGAGGGGCTTGCCTCGATCAAGCCCTAGTTGAGGAATCAACCTTAAATGTAAATATGAAATAATGTATGTAATAAGTAAAGAAAATGTATGAATTTACCTTACTTTTGTAGAAACCCTTGAGGAGGATTCAGACCCGTATTCCACAAGGATGAAGAAGTGCTCCAATGTAATTGAATCTTATAGAAGAGTAGGATGTATCAATCAAATACAATAGATCCAACTCACCAAGTCAATAGATTAATGGATGTACATGTTCTCATGTACTCAAATCAAGTATGCAAGAATGAAGAATGAAGAAGCCCTTCCTTGATTTCCAACTCCACTATCATCAAGGAAGGAAGCTAGATCTTGAAAGGTGGATGAAAGAATGTGAAAGAAGGATGAAAAGGCCTCCAATGAAATCCTTCAAATCTCCTAGAACAAAAGAGATCTCCTATGCTTTAATTATTGAAGTGTTGCAAAAGGATCTCTTTGAATGCTTAAAAAATGCTTATGAATTCTTGTAGAATGCTCTTGAATGAAATATGAAGGCTTGTAGAATGCTCTTGAATGAAATATGAAGGCTTGTATGCATGTGTGATTGAATGTAAGAACTTGTGTATGTATCAAATGAAGAGAGAAGGCCTTTATTTATACCCATCTCATCTCTAAAATTGAAAAGGGCCAACCAGAAGGTGGAAAAAAATTACAATTTTGAAAGGGCCTAGGATCCTGAAGAGGGTGACCGAGAAGGTCAGGGCTGAAATTCAGCCTAGACCCGAGGGACAGGGCTGAATTTTGGCCTATACCTCAAGGTCAAGGCTGAAATTCAGCGTAGACCTAAAGGGAAATACTTCTATAATTGCCTTAGGGTCTCAGAAAATAGAAAAAATAAGAGGGGAAAGGGACAAAATAGTTCCTAAACTGGCACAAAATCATATGCACATCCATGGATTTATACAAGGTGTTTGAATTGAGTCCAAAGAATCCACTAAGTAGGGCTAAAAATGTCCTAACATGGGTGCTTCCATTTTGAAACAATACACTAGTCAACCCATAAAGTTTATGAAAAGAGAGGTCAAATGGTCTACCAAATGCTAGTCCACCTATCTTGAAAATATGTGTAAAGGAGGGTCATCTAGCCCTGGAATATTGTATTATGCTAGTGTACTCTACTTGAAATTTTTTAAGTAATCAGATTATTTGCGATAAAGAGGCCATATATGCTCCCCTCCCCTTAATATGGTGAAATAGGACTATTTTGACATCTTAAGAAAAAGAGGAACAAGGATAAAGAACCTTCAACACCAAGGAGGTATCCCTTGAGCAACACCTAGTCTGAGTTAAAGAGGTCACAATTCCTACGAGGTCAAGGAAGGGGTGAATGGAAAGAGATATCATGCAAAAAGTGTAAAGGGATCCCTTTTGAAGGATGCTATAAAGAAGGAAGAGTTCCTTACTCAAAGACATCTACCTCCAAAAGGAAAAAACTAAAAATAACATCATTGACTAAAGGAGGAGAAAGAGAACAAGGATGACACACTTTTAGCCCTCAAGTAAGGGATTTGTTTACTTGGACATATAATTGCAAAAAAAAGAGAGGTTGTGATCAAGTATACACACCTCTTGAATAAGAGATAATCTATAATAAATACAAACATTTCCATATAAGAAAAGACATCACATGATAAACAAATAACACTAAACAAAGAAAAATGTGATAGAAAGGATGAAATATTGAAATACTACCCTTTCTCCCAAGTGTAGAGAGAAGAGTAAAAATGAGGAGAACTATTATGTTTCTTTCAAAGTATGGTTTCTTGTGAAATTGTTCCACCATGAATGATAATGAGCCCCCAATGGAGAGTCTAACAATGCCACATAGTGTGGAGTAATATAATGAAAACTTAAATATTTTTAATTAAGGTAAAAATAGGTTTTAAAGGGACTTGAAACCCTTTCCAATAGAGAAACTAAAGAGATAAGCATCAAAGTACATATATCATAAACTTAGACCAAGAGTCTATAAAACAACAAACTAACAATAGAAAGGACAATAGAGAACCATTGCTAGAAAAAAAGCCAGAAAAAACCAGCAAAATAACAAAGAAGGAGAAATAGAAAGAACAAAGCTAAGAAAGATTCTCTAGAATCTTGGTTGCTTCCAGTTCCAACTGATTCATTTCAACTATAGTATTCTTTAGGTCTTCAATCTCTTGGATTTAGTTAAGCTTCACAATCTTCTTCTTAGTGTTTTCTTAAATGTTATTCAAAGTAATCATAATTGAAAATCAACTCATTGTGACATGTTATGTGAATTATATCATAATCAATGAGCTTCTAAATTTTGTAACACCAAACGTGACATTCATTGGTAGAGTGGTCATGTTATTGATGATATATGTAAAAAGGAAGATTCATAAGGTTTTTACTATGCTTATTCTTTCATTTGGGTTGAGTAATCAACTTAGCATGATGAAGGTTAGGAAAAATAATTTCATGATTAAAGGTAGGCATAGAAGAAGTGTTAGATGATAAGGGAAGGGATATAGAGAGAGGAGGATGTTGGAAATTGAACTCTCTAAGAGGTAAATGTGATGTAGGTTTCTCACGAGTCTTAACACTTTGTTTCATGCAACCTACACCATGTTGAATATTATGAGTTAAATTGTTTGGAGATTGGATTGGACAAATGACACACTAGGCCCTTTATAGGGTCTTTTGTTAGACTTAGGAACTTTGTATTCTCCCACAAAATATGGAAGAAAGTCTAATGATCCTGAATCATATTCTAAAAGGACATATTTAGCAGGAGAAGATATGGCTTGTTAAAATATTATAGGAATAGATGGAGAATCAGATTCAATTCCTATGCAAGTTTGTGATTTATCATTAGTGACAAGAGTATACATGATATTGTTATAGATGAACTTTTCTTTGTGATGGAGCATTGAAGGAACAACTTCCATGGCATGTAGCCATGGTAATCCTAAGATAATATTATAAGTGAGAGTATTGGGCATGACATGAATATATGTGGGAAAAATAATAGGACCTACCTTAACATGAAAGGTTATAATACCTAAAGTTTTTAAGAAATGTTGTCAAAACCTCAAATAGGAATAGAATCAGGTTGAATCAATGAATTATCCACCTTAATTTTATACAAAAAATCTCATGCCACAAACATTAAGACCTGATCTATTATCAATTAAAGTTCTTCAAATAAGACTACCATTGATAAGGAATGTTACAATGGTGAGAAAGAGTGATTGCACCCTTGGTCTCTCTGGTGTTGCCAGTACAGTGGTGTTCATGACATGGTTTAAAAACCTCCTATATATTCTAAAATTGTAGTGATTGTATCAAACATTAATAGATCAATCTTTTGGAGCAGCGACAACTTCTAGTTGTAACAAGTGGTATCTAAGATGAGTCCTTTTGAAGAATCTTGACCGCTTGAAGGAGATCCATCATAGAAAGTATGAGAAAAGAGGGTCTAAAGTTTGATGGAAGAAATTACTTGATTTGGAAGGACTAGATGACTACCTACTTGATATGCATGGGAATAGCTGAGATGAATACTAGAAGGTCATTGAGAAGCCTTATACAATTCCAAATAAACTAACAAATACCACTATAAATGAAAATAATTTTTTTAAGGAGAACATGTTAGGAAGGGAATATTTGATCAGTGCCTTATCTAATTCAAAATATTGACACAATTATGGATTGAGGACTACAAATGAGGTATGGGAAAAATTAGAAACTCTTTATGAAGGTGGTACTTATGTTAAGAAATCTAAGTTGTAGGGACTAAAAGAAAGATATGAAGACATAAAGATGTGTGAAGGAGAAACTGCCTCGGTTTATTTGTAGTGAGTGAATGATCTAGTATGTGAAATTAGATGTGCTAGTGGTACCTTGACACACAATGAAGTTATTGAAAATATTCTGAGATCTTTGCCTGCATGTTATAGTGAGAAAGTTGCTACTATTGAAGAATTGAGAACTATAAGACCTATTTTAAGAGAAGCTTTGGCAGGAAGAATCTCTACCTATGAGATGAGTGCACTTAGCAAGGAACTTACAAAGGTTGAGACTGCATTCAGAGCAAGTGTGACCAATTATGACTAGTGAGAAATCTCTACAAAGATGAAATTCAAGCACTATGCTAAGGATTGTGAAGAAATCATGGAAGAAGAAAGGAAGATTGTTGAACTTGAAGCCTTGATTGCAAGAAGAATAGATAAGGGCTTAGGTTAGAATGAAGGGAGACTACCCTTGAAATGTTTCAATTGTAATAAGATTGGTCATATTGCATCGAGATGTCCGAACATGAATTACAAGGATGTTAGAGATAAATCAAAGAAATATCATTCTAAGGGTCATAAGTTTTTTTATGCTACTAAAGAAGGTGTGATTGATGATGAATCTATTGCTAGTGAGGAATAAATTTTGTTTATTTCTATTAAAGAAGATAATCTTAATGAATAAAAAACATTGGTTTCAAGAGTTGTTAAAAGAGATGGATCCAGGTCATTGAGAGTGGATGCTCACATCATATGACTGGTGATATATATAAGTTTGTGAAGATTGAAGACTAAAATTGAGGTTTTGTTAGATTCATTAACATTTCTCCTTGTTTGATTAAAGGAAAATGATCTATTACGCTTGATGGTAAAAACAATACTGATGATGTCTTGTATGTTGAAGGTCTAAGTCATAACTTGTTGAGTGTTGGAAAACTATTGGAAAAAGGTTGTGAATTAGAATTCATAGATGGAATCTACAAGATCAATGGAATAACATGAAATATTATTGCATTAGGTACAAAAACTATTGGTAATCTATTTCATTTGAGAATTGTTGAAAATAAGTGTTTGATTGCTAAGATTGATGATAGTTGGTTATGGCATAAAAGACTTTTTTTTGTGAACTTTGATAATATGGTGAAAATATGTACCTAAAATGATAAAGCCTAACAATATGTGCAAAGAATGCCAATTGGGAAAGCTAACTAGATCTACTTTTAGAAATAAGACATATTCTTCTTGAATGGAGTGTTGGATTTAGTGCATATAGATCTATGTGGTCCTACTAAGACAAGAAGTTATTTTGGTGATAGATACTTTATGCTATTTGTTGATGACTATTCAAGGATGATGTGGGTGACATTTTTGAAGGAGAGATCACAAGCCTTTTATAAATTTTAGATATTCAAGATATTGGTGGAGACAAAATCTGGAAGAAAATTATGGTGCCTGAGATTGGACAGAGGTGGAGAATTTACATCTAGTAAGTTTTATGCATTCTGTGAAGAACATAGGATAATAAGACATAATTTTTCTCCATGAAGCACACAACAAAATGGTGTTTCTAAGAGAAGGAACATGATTATTTTAGACACAGTTATGACTATGATGAATGAAGGAAAAGTTCTACAGATCTACTGGAGAGAAGAAGTGTGCACCACAATATATATTCTAAACCAAGTACAAATTAAGCAAGGAACCAGTAAGATTCCTTATGAACTTGGTTTGGTCATATTCTTGCAATGAAATATTTTAGAAATTTTGGAAGTAAATGCTACATAAAGAGGGATGAAGATACTAGAAAGTTTTATCTTAGAAGTGACGAGAGAATATTTCTTGTATATTCTACAAAGAGCAAGGCATATAAATGTTATAAATATAGACTTAAGAGGATTGTTGAGAGTGAAAATGTTAGAGTTGATGAGAATGAGAATAGATTAGAAAGAACATGTAGATATGACATGACTAAAGAAGACAATTAGATTGTAGAAATGCATAACTAGAATCAGGATGGATTGGAAGAGTAGAAAGAACTAGAAGAAAATGAAGTGGATATTAACACCAAAGGGTCTGCTGCACATCCTACACTTAAAGATCCAAGGTATGTAAGGATTAATCATTCTGAAGATGTCATTATTGGTGATAAGAGTAGAGGTGTTTAGACTAGAGGAAGAATTGATAGAGATGAAACATGTTTTCTATTTGAATTTGAGCCTAAAGATGTTAAAGAAGCATGTATTGATAAAATTTGGATGAAAGAAATGAAATAGGAACTTTATCAGATTGAAAAGAACAAGACTTGGATTCTTTTTCCCAAACCTATTGATAAAAATATGATCGGTACTAAATGGGTATTCAGAAACAAGCTGAATGAAGATGGTAAAGTGGTTCAAAACAAAGCAAGACTGTTATGAAAAGGATATTAAAAAATGTAAGGTATTGATTTTACTGAGACTTTTTCTCCTATAGCTAGAATTGAAGCTGTTAGACTACTTCTTGCATATGTAGCTTATACAAGATTTAAGGTCTATCAGATGGATGTTAAGTTAACATTCTTAAATGATGAACTAGAGGAAGATATTTATATTGAGTAGCCTTATAGTTTTACTCTAACTGAAGAAGGGGATATGGTTTGTAAATTACATAAATCCTTGTATGAATTAAAGCAAGCTCCTAGAGCATGGTATGCGAGATTGGATAGTAGATTAAAGAGAAGTGTTGAGTGATGTGGAACTTCTTGCATAGTTCTTCTACATCCTTATTCTTGAATTTTTTACCATTATCAATGATGATAGAAAAGGGAATACCATATCTACATAGAATGTAGTTATATATGAACATGGATATTTGTTTACCTGTAGCAGTGGAAAGTGGTACAACCTCAACCCACTTAGTAAAATAGTTTGTTGTTGTGATGATATAGTTATATCTATTGGATGATGGTGGATAAATCATACTTTTCAGATCAAACCCCTACTAAGAGAATGGTCATGGATTTGTAAGAGGATGAAAATCTTGAGTAGGTACATGAATAAGGTTTCCATGAACTTGATATTTCTGGCATCATTTAACAAACTAAAAGGAATCCTTCTCCATCTTCGGCCAATAATATCCAATTCATAAGAGTTTCATAGAAATAATTAAATTTCTTGAATGCATACCAAAAAATACCTTTGTGAAACTCTTTCAATATTTTTTCCAATTCTTCACACTCAAGACATCTAAGTAAAGCTTTGTCAAGACCTTGTCGATATAGTTTGTTAACGATTAAGGTGTAATGAGAGACTTGGTATGGGAAAATTTATTTTTAATTTTGGAATAGGTTAGGAGGTAGGGCATTTTCTTTTAGATAGGAATAAATTTTTCCATACCAAGAAGAATTAGGACCCAAAAGAAGGAAAATAACTTAGGAATCAGGGGTATTGTGTGTTGGATTTTAAACCAATTCTTCAACCAAGAACTCATACCGATCTTGTTGATCAAGAAGTTGCAAAAGTGAAGCTAAGGTTGTCATTTCATCTATGGCTCTATTTTCTATTCTATAGATCTACTCAAATGTGATATGAAGGAAGTACTTTTTGAAATCATCTACCATCCTCTTGTAGGGAATTATCTTGTCATATTTAATCTGATAATAATTGTTGATCTAATTTATGACTAGCTACGAATCTCCATAAACTTGAAGTTCAATGATCCTCCACTCTAGAGCCATTTTTATGATAATATATTATGCTTCATATTCAACTATGTTATTTGATTAAGGAAACATGAGCTTGTCAGAATTTGGAATGGTATATCCTTGAGGATTGGTGAATAAGATTCCTTCCCTCGATCCATGCTAAGTGTATGATCCATCAAAATACAAATTGTCATGATTGTACTGTGATAGTGAGAATATCCACATATGGAAACTCAATATGCAATGGTATTTAATCTTGTACCGGTGCTTTAGCTAGCTGGTCTGCAACTACTTGTCTTTTTCATGGATTTTCTATCAACATACTCGATGTTAAATTCACTTAGTATCATTACCTACTTTACCAACCTTCTTGTGAGAGTTTCTTTGCTGAGAAGATATTTGAGTGGATCTACCTTTTCTATCAATTTAATGGTATGTGCCAACGTGTAATGTCTCCACTTCTAGGATGCAAATACTACTGCTAGATAAGCTCTTTCAATAAATATGTAATTTAGCTCATATTTCACCTATGTCCAAGTGATGTAGTAGATGACTCTTTAATTTCCTTTAGAATCTTGTCATGCTAGAAGATCTCCTAATAATTTTTCTATGATTGAGATGTATAAAATTTAGTGGCTTGCCTTCTATTGGGGCCATCAAAATAGGTGAACTCATGAGATATTGTCTTAACATATTAAAAGCCTCATCACATTTTTCATCCCATCTGAAAGAAGTATCCTTATGTAACGATTGAGTGAATGAGTGGAACTTTTATGCTAGTTGGTAAATGAATCTACATATAGTTTCCAATCTTCCTTGTAAGGATCTAAGCTAACTGATATTCCTGGGAGATTCCATTTCCATGATATCTTTTACTTTTTCTAGATCCAATTTAATTCTTCTTGTTGACACTATGTATATTAAGAGTTTTCCTAAAGTAACACCAAATACACATTTCTTTGGATTTAGTCTGACCATGAATTTCTCTAAGCGCTTAAAGATTTTGTCTATAATGTTAAGGTATTCTTCCCTGCTAAATGATTTTTCTAACAAGTCATCAACATAATCTTCCATGAAGGTACGCATGATGTTATGAAAGGTAGTGGTTATTGGTCTTTGATAAGTAGCTCCCATGTTCTTCAACCTAAAAGGCATGATGTTCCAACATAAAGCTCCCATGTTCTTCAACCTAAAAGGCATGATGTTCCAACATAAAGCTCCCCATGGAAAAGTGAAGGTTGTTTTATCTTGGTCTTCAGGTGCTACCTTGATTTGGTTATATCCTAAAAAACCATCCATAAGAGATTGTATAGAATGACTTGTTGTCATATATATAATGGTACCTATGATAGGTAGAGGAAAGTCATCTTTAGGATAAGCTTTATTTAGATCCCATAAATATGTACAAACTTTAATGCTCTTCTCTAGCTTGGAAATAGGTACAATATTAGATATCCACTCAACATAATCAAATAGCTATACCCTACATGTATAATTTTCTTCAACTCATCTTTCACTAGTAATGCTACATGTGGATGCATTTTTCTTACCTTTTGTTCACTAGTTTAACTCCTGGAGAAATGTTTAGATGATGCATATGATTAAATCTAGATCTAACCCAGACATGTCTACATAGGACGAAGAAAAACTAATTTTATTTTCTTTAAAGATGTTTGTGAACTTATGTTTCTCTTCTAGTGATAAGGATGTTACTAGATGTATAATCTTTGGACGCTCTGTTGTACCAATATTGACAGGTTCTATAGATTAAGATTGAAGATCTCTCCTAATAGTTCATAGGGAGAGTGTCAAGTCTCTCATCTTCTAACACCTCTGGGAGGTTTTCACCATTGGTTACACCCTTTCTTTTTAATTTTTCTAGATCTAACACTACCATGTTATTATTTTCACCATTAGATCTTTGATTTATTTTGTGACTACAAGACTTGGAACCCTCTCAAGTTGAAGAATAATTATTGATTTCACTAATGGAATAAGTTTTTGGTTCCACTGCATTGAGATACAAGGCTATGGTGTGATAATTAGGAAAACAATCAATCTCAATAGGTCCATTTTTTTCCCAATCAATAAGTTCTTGATATACAAGTGGAAAGGTCATAATGTTAACTATAACAACAATGAACCAAGGAAACAAAAGTGTCAAAATGCTTGATTCTGAACCTTATGATTGCAAAGAAGTGAGTGACCAGTTGTAGACTCGATTGTCTTAGAAGAACCACATAGGTATCACATCTGAACCCTTCAGTTACTGAAGAACCAAGGAAATAACACTGATGAACCGATAGTTGCAAAAAACTGATACAGTTTACAAGATTAGGAGAATACTAGATTGATATGGATCGGTGAATCTGATATGCCCCAAGTGATGATAGATTTGCCCTGAGTGATGAGGACTTTTGATGAATCAACAAATAGACATGGTTGTTGTCTTGATTACTGAGGAAAGATATGATTTCAAATTTGATTATAGAATTTGAATGATATGCAATACCATGCCCCCTTCGGGATTAAAATTGAAATCTGACAAGAAAAGTCAACGTTGATAGTTCAGAAGCATGTTGATTGATTTGAGAAGTGGTTAAACATGTTAAAAAATGCATTCCACATCGTTTAGAGGTCCAAAAGACCAAGTAGACTAGGTTTGACCATGAGTTGACCATGGTTGACCAAGTTGAAATTTTGATAGTTTGATGGAAGATAATCAGTTAAGTTGAATACTGGATTTCTGTGATGATCGAAGGTTGATTATGCAAGTAGTTAATAATATGAATGATCTCAGATTTTGATTTTGATCTTGAAAAAGGATTCTACTTGTTGTTTCGTTAGAGGAACCTTCGTGTGGGATTTGACTCTTGTTAGATTTGAAGATGCAATTTGAAGAATCGTTTAAGCATTGAAGTTCATTTAATCATTGTGAAATCATGCAAAGTGCAAAATGAAATGCAAAATGCAACCTAAGACCTAGGACCTACTCACTGATCATATGTCGATTTGTTATCATCATTGAAATTTTAGGTAACTAGATAAATCAATACAATGCCCACTAGCCATGAAACCATAGACATATGAATATTGATTTGTAACGCTCAGGAACCAATACAACACCCACTGGTCAAACAACCATGGACATATGAATATTGGTTTTATTTTTGGAATGTCAGATTAGATACAAGCACCAAGGCACAAGCGCCAAGATGACCTGAGTATCATGTCCATTTTGATATAGCAATTTGCATTTAACATACACATCAAATAGTCAAGAGATCATTCTAAATCCAGTGTGAATTACCCATAGTGACCCTTTATCGTTCACATCCTTAGGTAAGATCACGTTTCACAGTAGGAGAAAGAACTTACTCAAAAAGACAATAGTGAGATCAAACTTCCTTGAATTTTCTGGGTATCAATGGTCGAGGTACGCATGGCCATCCAATTCGAGATAGAGGCTCTTACAGTCGGACACCATTTCAATCCAGAATTTCCAAAGACGTTAGATTTTCACATACAAGCAGAAGACAAAGAAATGATTATGCCCCTAATCATCACTCTCTAAATCCTATAAAGGACATCATCGAAGAGCTCAAAGGGACACAATATGCAAAAATCTCAATGCGAATCAGTAAGCATACAAGGAGATAAAAGCATGAAAAGCACATATTGTTTTTAGTTTGTGTTTGATTGTTGTTGTAGATGCAAAATCCTTTCTGGAGACGAGACAAACTTGACTGACTCAAATGAAGCTTCAAAGGACTCTGACTGGATATGATACGTCTAAGATATACTAGAGGCCATAGGATATAACATTGATTGCCCCCAAGTGTTAAGCATTGATAGGATACAGACGCTTGAGGTGAGTGGTGTACAGACCGACTTATTGAAAACTAGAAATGTAGAAACAAACCGGGAGATATGTACAAATTAAAGCAAAACTGAAAGCTGGGAAAGACCAAGATTGCGCTGATAGATGGAGCATTTTGAAACAAGTGGCGCCTATTTGCCGGGTTTTCACCATCTTGGCAGAGATTCTATTTTTGCTACCAAGGCGCCTGTTTCCAGGTTTTCACCAAGGCACTTTTTCTTTTTCTCATTTTTAAATTTTTTTTTGTACTTTTGATATTTTTTGATTTTTTTGTACTTTTGATATTTTTTGATATTTTTTGTACTTTTGATATTTTTTTGATATTTTTGTGAATCATTAAGGCACCTATTGCTAGGTTTTGACCAAGATGTTCATTTTTTTCAGGACTTTTTCAAATTTTTAAAATTTTTTCAAGACATTTTACCAAGCATTGAATGCCTTAGGCGTAGAATTTCTTCAGATGGAGAACGTTGATTGGTTCTTGGAGCTGTTCTCCTTCAGTTGTTGAGAGTTGATAGGCACCAGAGCTGAAAGTAGCAATGACAACAAAGGGACCCAGCCAATTGAGTTCAAACTTCCCCTTGCGTTCTCGATGGGATTGATTTTTAGGATTTTCTCTCAAGACTAGATCACCAACCTAAAATTCTCTGTTTGACTTTCTTGTTGTAACCTCTAGACATTCTCTTCTGATATACTCTGAGATGATCATATGCTACTTGTCTACACTCATCTAGTAGTTCAAGTTCTTGCAACCTAGACACTTTGTAGTCATCATCAGTTACTAGACCATGCATTCTAATTCTGAGTGATGGGATTTCAACCTCAATAGGCAGTACCGCTTCAGACCCATAAACTAAAGCAAAAGGTGTAGCCCCAGTAGGTGTTTTGATATTGGTTCTGATACTTGTTCTGATATTGGTTATGGTACTTGTTCTTATACTTGTTCAGATACTTGGTATACTTGATAGCATCTTTTTCCATTGCAAACTCCCAAGCAAGATCATATCATGCAGTCCCAATGTCTAGCAAGGTGGAGAACAAGAGGGATTGGCAAGTTGGTGGAAGAGATGGAAGACAAGAGAATGAAGGAGAATGAAGGGAAGAAATCCTCAAGGGAAAACTCCTCAAGAATACTCAAACTAGGGAAAAATTGTCATGTAAAGCACATTTGGACAAGCAATGAAAGGCCAACATAGGATAAGTCACAAAAGCGTAATGCCAAAGAAGGAAAGGATGTAGTCCAAAGGAGGAGACATGTCAAGAGGCTTCATAGCATCATGTTTTACTCTTTCTTTCATTTTTATTAGATCAAGACCAAAGAGGAAAAGGATAGCGATAGGTGAAAATGAATGGAGGAAGATAGACATGAAGGCTAAACAGGAAGGGAATGAAAGCAAGATCATCATAAGATAGCTCACAAGATAGTCAAATGTTCGTGTATAGATCAACATTGTCAAGATCAAAGAGAGAAGATGGAATGGATGAAATATGTAGAAGAACTACGCATGATGTCTGATTGCTAAGTTTTCATCATGGTACTTATCCAAGGTGCCACAAGGAAGTGGTTTTCACCATAGGATGAATTTATTTCTCTTTACTTTTTCTACCAAGGTGCCTGTTTCCAACTTTTCACCAAGGCACATTTTCAATTTTATTTTATTTTTCATTTCTTTTTTAATTTTTGGAAGAAGGCAAGCTTTTTAGATAGTGCTCCTTGAAAGGATAAACCATGATATGCCAAGGAATCAAAATGATATGCTCAAAGATGTTGATAGGGAAAGGGAGATGGAAGAGAAAAATGGAGGATAAGGTTTTATGTAAAGCGAGTGAGGTTGGAAGATAGGAGGAATAGGCAAATGAGGAAAAAGGATAGAAGGTAGAAGGATAATGAATAGAAGGATTGTGAAAAGGTAAATGGAAAGGAAGGAAAGATCAACATCAACACACACCTTGAAGGGTGGTGAGAGGGTGGAGGAAACGTGAATGAAGGAATACATGAAGGAATATAGTAAATGGATAGCAGAGGTTGTGGTTTAGGCACATGGAATGGAAGAATATTTTTGGAAGAAGATGAAGTGGAAGTCTTTGGAAGTTTGAATGTCAACTTCACTTTTTGCTCAACACCGGACTCTTTCAAGAGAGACTTTGGAATCCATGTAGTCATAGGCTTTTCATTTCTTTTTGATGATCTAGAGAGAATATCTTTAATGATGGATTTTGGAACCCATACTTGTCTTGTAATTTTTTTCTTAGATATCTCTTTTGACTTTATGTTTCCATGTCTATTAGAGGAGACATGGTGATCTTCTTTTTTTGATGGATTCTTGTATTGCTTCTTTTTCTTGTATTGAACATTCAAGTTACTTCCAAAACACTTGGGACTTGTGGAAGAAAAAGGAGGATATGACTGGTTTAGATGGGTGGGTGGATGAAAAGGATTCAAGGGTATGCATCTATGTTGATCTTGAGGAAAGATAGGAGATGGAGGTATGTAAGGACCCAAGATGGATGGTGAATTAGGAAAGTTAGGAGGGGAAAGTGAAGGGACATAAGGACCCAAGATGGAAGGTAGACGTGAAGTCTTTAGTAGTGGTGGAAGAGGTCCAAGGATGGAAGTGGAAGACGCAAAAGGATAATCAACAAGTTCATCAGCATCTATATGACAACCAAGGACATCAACATCTTTAGAGTGAGCATTATTATTTTCAATAGAATCTTGGACATCTTGAATATGAGCACCTTCTTTGATAGGATTGTTCAAAGCTTGCAAAGATTTGGGAAGAGTAGAAAGTGGAAATGAACATGGAGTGGTAGAACAAGAAGATGGAAGACTTTGATCTTGACAAGGATCTTGGGATAGCATAAGCGCATAATTTTTCTCTTGATTTTCAATAGGCTTAACATTGGAAGTAACAACACTATTTTTACCAACCTTAATGGAAGTATCATCTTTGGAAAGCGCAAGTGTAGTAAAGTCATTTTGATTGTCAATAAGCTCAACAGTGTAAGTAGTAGCTTGATCTTGCTTAGGAGAAGACTTAAGACATGGTGGAATGCATGAAAAAGGGTGTGCAGGATCAAAAGAAACCTGAAGCAGATAAGAGACATCATAAAAGGGATTGGATGATGTGGAGGTTTCTTGATCTTGATCTTTCTTTATGTTTTTTTCTTCATCATTTTTAGAGTCCTTTTGACATGGAGCCACTTCTAAGGATAAGCAAACATGTTGGAATTGTATGGAAGACTTTGGAAGAGATGGTGGAGGACTAGCTGAAGTAGGCATTATAGCGTATAAAGGCTTAGGATCTTTAGGTTTAGCATTATTGAAAGTATTTGCAGCCAAGTGAAGGTTAGCTTGAGTTTCTTTAAGAGGTAGCCCTGGAGGATAACTATAGGGAACCGCATGAAAAGTATCAAGGCTTGTGTTGGATGAAGGTTCTGTGAAAGATTTGAAAGACTTAGAAGCTTTAGGAAATGTACGGGTATTGTAGGATGTAGGGGATGGAAGGGAACCATCACAAGACAAAGGTCCAACATTAAAATGATCTTTCTTGAGAGTGTAATCTTTATTTTCAGCCTGAGAGTTCTTAGAGGAGAGATTCTTATAGTATTGACATTTCAAATCAGCATGGTACATTTTATATTCCTCAATAGAAGTAGATGTTTCATCTAGCTATTGTTCATAGAAATCATCAAAGTCTTTTTCAAAATTAGAATCATATGGATCACCATCACGATCTATCCAATGTGATGGCCCATTTGTAGTAAGCAGGAACACACGATGATGAGGATTCTTAGGAACATAGGTGTCATAGGTATCATTACATTGTCTATCATCATAGTCATCATAGTCTTCAAAGATGGGCATGTCACTCTCTATGGAAGAGGTATCATAAGGGTTATCACATTGCTCAAATTCTATTCAGGGGCATGGTGACATGTACAAGTCCTTATCAAATGGAAAAGGGCATAGAGCTTCCATGGAGAACTCCTTGGGTTCCTTCTCTTTCTTAAGATTGTTAAGTTCAACTTGCATAGCTTGCATCTGCTTCATCATAGCTGTGATTAGAATTTCTTCCTCATGTGTACTAATTCTTTGAGACATGTGTACTGATTCTCAATAGCTACTGCTCTGTTCCTGACACAGTGATTTGTTCGATAGATTCTAGAAATAGGCTGGAAAAGCTAAGTATCTGGCATGACAGTTGCAAAACTCGCATGATAGTTTGCTAGCAAGATTTGACTTTTTGAATTTGACTAGCAAAAAGACTCATACGACACTAGGTTCTTTACCATATGACAGATGGGCAGTAATGAAATGACACTTGATAGAAACTTGTATGACTTTCTGACTTCCTGAGATGACTTTTGACTCCAGAAAAGAATTTTACTTCAGATTTTGCAAATTTTGAGTTTTCAAATTTAGATTCTTTGCAAATTGTACTGTCCAAATTTGAGGATTGTAATAGATTTGTTCATTTTCAATAACCAGATAGATAAACAAGCACGCAAAACAGCAAGCTAGTGATTTCAAGCATGTCTGAAAACAATGAACAAGGGAAAAAGCAACCTTGTGCATGAACAATCAAGTGATTTTATTCGTTCTAATCCTTCGAAGTGCTAATTGTGTATGTTCCAAAATGTTTTGCAATAACACACATATACCCTAGAAAATGAAAATTTGACCTTGCTAGGGTTTTTAGTAATGGTTTGACTCTACAACTTTTATGATCCAAAGGGGTGAACTCCAATCCCAACACACCAGGGTTTTGACACAGTCCAAGAATTTAATCTTCAGGAGCTGCTAGGGAGATCTGACAACCCAATAATGAACCACACCTGTGAAGATTTCTTCCACAAGGACATTTATATAGCGGCTGTCACTACCACGGTGAAAATGGCTATTACCGCTTGAGGTTCCGTCAACGTAGTTTTACCTGTGAAGGGAATGTCTGCTACGGTTAACCCTCTCTAAAGATGACTCACAGTATTGTACCACAAGGGGACTTGGCTCCAGATCCAAGGTTTTTGACGCCTTTTCACTTTTAACCCAAACAAAGCAGATGGATAAATCCGACATGCTAAGACAAAGTTTTGCTTCACCAAGGTCTATGATGTCAACTCCACGTGATCTATCAACCGCTCCGGGGAGAGAATGTATCGATCAATAAGAGAAGGTGCACCAACCAATTTTGATTCACCAAAGCTCGTGATGTCAACCCCACGTGATCTATCAACCTCTCTTGGGAGAGAATGTATTGATCAATAAGAGAAGATGCACTAACCAAGTTGAATGTGAAACGCACTAAGTATCCTCCCTACCTACAAGAATTCTATCGTCAAGAAGGATTTCACTGGGAATCCAATCTCTCAAGAATCACGAATAGTGTTCATAGGGCCTAATTACTATGTGAGCACAGATGTATGTTTCCAAAAAGAAAATCTACCAAACGTACCCAAAAAGCAAAAAGAGGAACACTTAACACTTAAAGAGAATATGAGATGAGTCCACAAGGTGGAACACTTAACACCTCACACAAGCTGAAAATGAGTCCCCAACTTAGAAAACAAGTGAGTTCTTAAAAGCATAAATGGGTTGCCAAGTGGAACACTTAACACTTCTGTCCTGTTGACCCCTCCCCTTTAATGTGGCGCTGACCTTGCAACCACAGGGTGGAACAAGGGGTTGGTGGATTAGCGAGTCTAATAACCCAAGATAGCAATCAAGATCAATCACAAGTATCTAAGACTATTTAATGAATCCTTAAGGGGTCACAACCTAGTATCAATTATGCAAGTGTGTAGAAATAGACAAAAGCATGAAAAGATGCACACAAGCCAGACACATAAGAGATTTATTTTAAGTCCAAATCAAAATATTATTAGATGAAGGAGAATACCTGGGATCCTTGCAACGTGCTTAGTAGATTTTACCTGATTTTTAGCAATTCTTGTTGAGCTTTTCCATGCAAGCAAGTGATGAACTCTCCAACAAGCAAACAAGCAAACAAGATATGAAACATATATTCAACTTATGAAAATCATAGGGTTAGCTCTAAAAATCAATTATTATCAGCAATACTAACTAGAAATTAACTCAAATGACAACTCATATCATTCATTGAACCATGTAAAAAAAATAAGTGCATACCCATCACAAAACTTTTTTTTTTTTGCTGCATTTGACCTAGTCAACAAGATCTGATTTTTTTTTTATGATTTTGGCCACAAAAATAGAAATTCAAAATGGAGACCCCTGCTAAAAAATAGAGAGATTTCAGAAAATGTAAAATTTTTAGAAAAATCTCTTCATTTGTGCCCTAGAGACCTGTTTTTATCAAAATAGATCAGTTTTTGTAAATTGACTATTTGAGCTATTATATTGCATCTAAATTTAAACAAAAAGAATGGACCCCATGTAGAATTTAAAGATTTTTTTGAAAGTATAAAAATTTCCAAAAAATATGCTGATTTGCGTCAGATATTAATTTTTTCCAAAATTTCAAGAAAAAATTATTAAAAATTCAAAACATCTCAGAAAATTTTAAATTTTTTATTGTAGCTTTTCTGATATGTGTCCAACTTGCAAATTTTTTTTTAGAGAAGAAATCCAAGCCGTTTGAGAGATAAAATTAAATCTTTGAAACTTTAAGGCTTTAGCTCCAAAAAAAAAATCAAAACCAGCATGTAAAGGTGGGTTGCCCCATGGTGGGTGCCAGAAATGTGTGTGTGAAAATTGTACCTGATCTATAGACATAACACTTCAGTAAAACATTAGAGGTTAGTTGAAATCAAAATCATGCAATGAATGAAAGGTAAACTAACCACGCGATTTACTGCCTTCTAATAGGTGCGAGTATGATGTTCTCAGATTGTTATCGAGATCAGTGACCTAGATGACACCTAAATGAAGGATTTGAATGCAATTGATCTATATATGAACTTGAATGCAATTAATCTATATTTTTTTTTAAATTTTCTATGCAATAAGAATGATAAAAACTTGATATGAATCTATGCTAATATGGAAAGTGATATGCTAAAATGATCTAACAATAGTATGAAAACAAAAGTGATCTCACAAAACGTGGTTGATTCGCAAAGAAGCTCCGATTCTCCAGATAGCAATTCTTCAGCGTGATTATGCAAAATTATGAGATGATTTGAGATGAGCTGAAGCCTTAATTTATAGAAATCCAGGGCTTTAGAGGTGCATGGATAAAAGCCATAAATCACTCAAATAACTCAGCTTGATTTTTGAGTTATTTTTAAATAAAGATAATTTAATTCACAAAAACATGCAAATCATGCAAAAATAGCTTTTTAACTCAAATTAGAAGTTTAGATCAATTTTAAAACTCAAAAATGATGTTGAGTTCCAAAAAGTCAATAACTTGCATTGATTTTCTAATTTGGAGTTTAACTGCTCTTTGATTGTGCACATGGATAATTATGAATTAATAAATAAATAAGGTGATTTATTTCCAACTTAACTGATTTTTAAAAATAAAACAATTGATTTATGGGTTAATCAATTATTTTTCAAACTTTTATTCAAAAATAATATCATTAAATATGACAACTTGCTTTAATTAATTAAATAAGAATTTAATCAATTAATCATAGGATTTTGGATTTATTGTCAAAATTAAATAATACGATTTAAGAATAAATAAAATTAACTTCAATTAAATAATTAAGTGGTAGAATTAAATCTAATTAATTAAATATTTAGAATATTCAATTAATCAAACTTTAGGATAAATAAGATTTATTGCCAAATAATCATTAAATTAAAGATAATTATGATAATTAGGAATATTACTAGGACTATTCCCCGACAAAGAATTTAAGATAATCAATTAGGATTCGATGATGTGCAAATGTGCCTTTGGTTAGGACTTTGATGGTGATTTCATTTGATGTGTCGATATAGAGGTTAATGAACCTATAGCCCATTTTTGGGGTATTACAGGAGTGCTCAAGACCCCCCAAGAACTACATACATCATGTATATAAAAAGAATTATCCCCCTATAAGAAGGATAGATGGAGACATGATATCCCCCCATAATGAAGAAGCTCCCATGTTGATGAAGAGTACCTGCAAACAAAAGATAAGCGAATGCCTACAAGAAACATGTCTCCCCTTCAGAAGAAATAGATACATCAAATGATGAAGAATCCAATCCATGTGCAAATGGAAGGAGGAAGAAGATGAAGGTCTCCATGTATGAATCTCTGAAGACTAAATAGGTCTCTCCAAGCTCAAATAATCTATCACCTCATGTGAAAAATCAAGTGAAGAAGGTGAAGAATCAAGAACACCAATGTCCAAAGAAGGTGAAGAAGTATCCCCAACTATGATGCTATTATCAAAGAGAAGAGAAACCCCCTCAAATATGTCTCCCAAATCTGCAATATGAGACTTCACAAACAAAGAACCAACATCTGACAAATAGGAATCCCAATCAGGAAGACAAATATATATATATATATATATATATATATATATATATATATATATATATATATATATATATATCTTGCAATAAATCACTGGAATCACCAACAAGAGATGATTGTGTGATCTCAACTAGAGAAGTAGGAGCTGCAGGAGGAGTCACTGGATCATCCTTGCTCTCAATTTCTGCAAATTCTTCAATCTCGTCTAAGGTATAATCATCATAGGGAATGTTATCTGCATCATTAATATGAATAAGGAAATTTGAAGAAATATCATTTGGGAATGGAGGAACATGTGGATCACCAAAAGTATCCCAAATGAATGTCCAAATTATGTGTGGACACTGAACACCTCTAAATTTGGGGTAGATGTCATAGAAGAGACATAAATTAATATTACTAATAATCAAATTTATAATATGAGAATTCTTTTCTCCCCAAACATATTGCTTCCCCTGTGACTTTGGCTCAGGAATGAGTCCATAAAGATGAGGCAAGAGATTAAGCCATCTACAATGTGTGATGATTCCTTTTTCCCATGACTCATAATTATCCTTAGTCAAAAGTACTACTGTAGGATGTGTTTCATAACCCATGATTACATTAATTATACACTTCTCTAATTACAAATTGAGATCAACAAATTATTACACTCCTCAATCAGGCTATAATAGACTTAGATCACTATGCAAAAGACCAAGCTAAGGCTTATGCATTACAATTGCAAAACTAAGCCAAATTATGAAAGTACAATTTATGATCACAGTCACTGAAATTTGTACCAGATCTAGAAAATATAGAAAAAATTATGCGCTTTAAAAAAAATTGCACTTGAAAAGGAGTTCATAGATGAGCTCGAACAAGGCCTTGGAGGTTACAAAAATTGAGATTTGTGATTTTCAGAAAAATTCAAGAACATACATAAAAAATCACCTACACCATTGTGTAGATCATGAAATTATACCCCAAAACAAAAAAAAATTCTCGAAAAAAGGAGTCCAGATGATTGAGATATTGTTGTTTGAAAATCACCTCTGAAATTATTTTTTTTGGATTGTTGCTGCCGCACTTCCAAAATTCAATCTAGATTTGGCCTGGAGTGTCCGATTTAGATAAAAAAAATTAATTTAGGGGTTTTTGGACCTTGTTAATATGATGCCAACCTCTGATTTGGACCAGTGAGCTCCAATGTTGACTTGCAATAGAAATCCACAAAATACAAAACTCTAAACTTTCTCCAAATAGACTATATAATGGTGATGTTCAAATAGCTTATTCTACACCCACAATTGAATCAAGCCAAGATTGATATTCTTGAGAAGAGGTCTTCACACCTTGAGAGCTCTGATACCATGTAAGAATTTGCAAATAGAAAAGATTGAACCAAGGATCTAGAGTTTAAAGAAAAACACAAATACAAGAGAGATGATATGGATGCAATGATTGATGATTGAATTGATCCAATGAATTGATTTATTTACATAATAGATATAGGAAAGGTGATAAGAGAGAATGATAAAGAGTTGATAAGCTATCACCTATGCTAGGTGTAATCACATGTCCACCAAATGTGGATCATCCTCCATTATGCAATGAAGTTTGTGCAATAGGATGAGGATGATAATGTGATATGAGCACTAAAGGTGGATCTCACATGCCTAAAGTGGAATTTCTCCTACACCATGTGCTTAATTAAGGTGCAAACTCTTAGGTGTCTCAATGAAAAACTACTATGCAATGCATTATCCTAAGTAAGGTTAAGTAAAGTGTAATTATGAATATTTAATTACACCAACAGTTAGGGATAGACTTAAGGTAGGGGTTGGTGTTAGGGTTACTGTAAGTTTTATTATTCACTTCATGGTTAGAGATATGGGTAGGTTTATGGTCATTATTAGGTTATGCTTAGGATAAGGGTTAAGAGTTATATATGATATTAGAGGTAGAATAAGAATTATGATAGGGTTTAGCTAAGGATTACAATTAGGGTTATTTTTTGGGTTAGAATGATAACAAGGGTTATGTTATGAGTAGGGTTACATTAGTAATTATAGTTATGTTATGATTAGGATTATAGTAATTTAATTTTGGTTAATGTTAAGATTAGGGTTTGAGATAGGATTGATATTAGGATAAGTGTTAGGTTTTGGACTATAATTATAATTAGGGTTTTGGTTTAGAATTATGATTAAGGTTAGAGTTAAAATTATGGTTAGGGTGAGGGTAAGTGTTTAAATCATAATTTATTTTGGGTTCATATTAGGGCACATGGCTAGGGATAAGGTTAGAGTGAGGGTTAGGTTTAGTGTTAGGGTTTAAATTGATGGTTAGAATTATGATTAGGTTTAGAATTATATCTCTCTATCATTTAGTCAAATTTAGGGGTACGGTTGTATTTATGATTATGGAAAGTCTAAATGTGTATATTAATTTAAATAAAATATTATTTCTTTATCATTGTTTACCATAATTTTTTTGAATTCTATCATTATGCTAAAAAAATGTAGTGGCAAAATTTTTCAAAAATGTGTTATAAAATATATCTCATGTAACTTGTAGATTCATATAACCTATTATTATATAATTTGATGTGGCATATATAGAGATGTGTGTGCAAATAGTTAATGAGACAACTAACATAATTTGGAGTAGAACCAATTCATACTTGCATCTATTATCATTTAAATGCCATTTTAATTGGATTCTAGTGTTATTTATGGTTACAGTGGTAGAAAGATGATTATATATCTCAATTTTTATGAATTCAAAATAATTGAGTCAAATATTTATTTATTTATAAGGTAAATCTTCTTGTTTCAAGAAGAAATAATTTTTTTTCTAGTCATTTCATATTGTTTGGGCTCTTACTAAATATGTTTCTTATCATATAAATATAAAAAATATGTCCAATATATTTTGATTTATCTTTTCAAGTAGAAGAGAAAAATAAACTCATATTCATTAAAAAACAAAGACATGATGCTTCAAAAATATTATTCAATGTCATAATAGATTCATTTATTTTAATAATTCTATTAGTTAATTACTCATATAATATTAGGAAGTATGCATGACTTATTTTATTTAAATTTACAATAATATGATTGAGTTGAATTGAATTTAGATAAATAATAAAAAATGAGTATTATCAAATAGTATTTTGACATTTCTATTTTCTATTTATGTTAAATATATGATTAATATATTTTTAATTAAAATTAAATTTATATTGTTCACATTAGTAAAAATTCATTTACTTTAAATGAATAGAGTATCCGTTTACTTGTGAAATTTTAAAAATGAAAATTAATCTATATATATAAACAACATTTTATTCTATTTTTCATATTTGTATACAAATCAATTCGAAATCTTAAACTTTAAATTGCATTCTATTTTTGAAAAATTCGAACAAATCAAAAATTAGTTTTAGAATAAATCTAAATCTAAAATCTAGATAATCTTTTTATTTTTTAGATACATAAAATCTTTCTAATTTTTAAATATAGAATATATATTATTTGAATCAACAATTAGTTTTTAGAATAAATCTAAATCTAAAACCTAGATAATCTTTTTGTTACAATTAGAGTTAGCATTCAAGGTTAAGGTTTATATCATAGTCATAGTTTATATTATGGTTAAAGTTTATATTATGGTTAGGGTCAACATTAGGGTTAGGCTTTGGTTTAGATTTATTTAGATTTGATAGTAAGTATATTAGATAAATAATAATAATAAATGAGTATTATCAAATGATATTTCTATTTTTTATTTATATTAAATATATAATTAATATATTTTTAATTAAAATTAAATTTAAATATTGTTCACATTAGTAAAAAATCATTTACTTTAAATGAATAAAGTATCCGTTTACTTGTGAAATTAAAAAAAAATGGAAATTAATCTACATATATAAGCACCATTTTATTCTATTTTCGTATTTGCATTCAAATCAATTCAAAATCTTAAACTTTAAACTACATTCTATTTTTCATAAATTCAAATGAACCAACAATTAGTTTTAGAATAAATCAAAATCTAAAATCTAGATAATCTTTTTATTTTTTAGATACATAAAATCTTTCTAATTTTTAAATCTTTCTATGTGAGGGTTTGGTTCAAGATAACTATTTAGAAGACAATTCTTAAATAAAATAAATTAATATATCTATAAATAAAAATTAAATAAATTTGTCAAAATTTTGAACAAAGAATTTAAAATTGTATATTTTAGTTATTTTATATCACCACGTTGTTTTAAAATATATCAAATATGATTAATCGTTAAAAAGGCCCATCAATTTTATTAAAGTTTGAACAATAATTAATTGTTCTATTATTATTATAATTTATAAAATAAAAAAATATTAAAGTTTAAAGTGTGTTTTACAAAAATAGTATGTCTTCTTTGTACCATCTTGCTAAGATTCACAAACATTATTAACATTCTCTAATTATTTTGATCATTATTTTTAAATAATAATTTATATCATTAGATTGTATTAAAATAAACTATTTATAAATATTGGCAGATTATAATAAATATTATATTATAATATTAATCAGTTTATCGAAAACTGAAATATAGAATTATATTTTTAATATTTTATTCATGATAAATTGTAATATAAAAATATTATAATAAAAAAATCATATAATACCATATATTCATTCCTTGTGGTTTTTCATAAAAAGTTTGTGTCTCCTCTTTGCTGTCTTTTTTTTTATATGTGTATTCAATGGAATGTGTTGAATGCATGATGTTATAAGAAATTAATGTTAACAGTGCACAATGTAACAACTACATGTCCATGCGCTAAGCAACAACAACTATCATTGCAAACAAACAATGAAATCGTTGTAGAATGTTATAGCCACATATTAGTTCATTACCATAATTGTAAATGGTACTTATATAGAAACAAGATTCTTAACTATGTACATAACACACTTATTTCATTGACCAGGGAAATATTGTTGCAAGGAATGAATGAAATGATTGCCGAACTCCATGGAAAACAATCAATTAAATGATTGCAGATTGTTTACCCACATGTTCATCCACTAACATAATTATTTTAAAAACCCTCTTTCGCTTTCAATTTTTCCTTACATAAAATCCCAAAAGAACAATGCTAGAGGGGGAGGCCTCATAAGAGACTGGGCTAGAAATTGCCTAGGGGCTATAGCGGTTCCACTGGGAACTCTCTGCTCCTCCCTGGGGTTGGTCAAAAAGGGAATTTTGATGGTTTTGCTAGAGGAAACCCTAGAAGAGCTGGAGGGGGAGGCCTCATAAGAGATTGGGCTAGAAATTGCCTAGGGGCTATAGCGGTTCCGCTGGGAACTCAAACTAACCACGTGGTGGAGGTTGAGGCGGTGCTTTTTGTGGTTACTTTGGCCAAAGACATGGGCTGTACAAAACTTTGGCTTGAGGGTGACTCCCTCAATATTGTCAACTGTATAAAAGGGAAAGCAGAGTGCTCCTGGACTATAGCCCATACAATAAAGAAAATCAAAATATTACTCACCACCTTTGAAGAGTGCCACGTCACTCATATTTACTGTGAAGGTAATAAGCCAATGGATAGGCTGGCTAACGAAGGTACCCAAAGTGACATCATCAAATCTTGGAGAGGGGAAGGGAATCTAAACTCCGAGATGATGAGTCTAATCACATTCGATAAAATTAATCACAATGAAGGGCATGTCACTTAATTTTATGATGACAAGGATGAAACAATTCTTGAGGAAGGCTGCATGTAATGCGAAGTGTGAGATAATAATTCCAATTTTAATGATCTACGGTGCCTGGTTTAATGCTAATAAGCACGATATCATAAAAAATCATTGTAGTAAGAAGAAGATTAGTAGCAAGGAGACAAGCAAGGACAGTAGCAGAAAACACAAAATGGGAGGTGGTCTGAGAAGAGAGGAGCCGACTGACTGTGACAAATGGAGGCAAGATAGGAAAATTTGGAAGAAGTTGAAAAAGGGCGGGGTCTCACAGTATATCGAGAAGCTCCATGACCATGACAAACATGTGATTTCCTTATTCACTAAGGGCTGGGTTAGAGGGAAAGTAAATTTATGGGGTAAATCTTTTACCCTTACTCTTAATCTTATGGCTGAGATAATGGGCTTACCCCTGGAAGGTACCCATTTTCATAGAGGTAACCATAGGCTAGGATCTAAAGCTTTTAATTTGTTCCCTAAAAATGTTGATGAAAAGGCCCTCATGACTAAAGGAAAGGGGGACTATGTTGATATCACCAAGATTAAGGATTTCTGGGTCAAAATGTTGAAAGTAATGATAGAGTATTTCATGCTTGATGGGCATTACTCTAAAATCTACAACCTGCATTTCATCCTAGTTAACCACTTCAGGCATAACAAGAGGATATCCTTCCCGTATTTTCTTACGAGCTCCCTTAGTAGTAGCACCACTGAGCATAGGAAAAAGTTGAATAACCCTGTGTTACATGAGGGGTTTATCGTCCTTATTTTTGGCTACGTCAGAGATATCATCCCGGACCCTATTCTTAAAAGGGTCAAAGGTAAAGCTTCAAAGACTATTGAGGGGGATAGTAAGGCCGAATCCAGAAAAAAGAGAAAGAAAAACAAGGAAATTATCTCTGACTACAAAAAAGATGATGGTAAAAAGAGGAAGAAAAAGAAAGTAAAGAGCTCCGATAGCAACGAAGAGGATACTAAGGAAAAAATCCCTAACTCTCTGCAAATGGGAAATGACGAGGAAGATAATGTGGATATGGGTCCTGGTAACACTAAGCATGAAGAGGATAGGATTGTCATAACAGAGGATGAGAAGGAGGAAGAGGATGAGGGGAAAGATGGAGACTACCATGATGATGAAAAAGGTGAGGAAGGGGCTGAAGAGGAGAAAGAAGAAGAGATGGATGAAAAAGAAGAGGAAAGGGCTGAGGAGGAGGAAGATGAAGCCCAGATTTCCCCTACTGAGGATGATAAGAGTGAAGCCCTAGACCCCTTTGCTAAAGGGGAAAAAAATGAAGCCCACTTGGATAATGAGGAAGGGTTAGACCTGGCTAGTAAAGATGTTGGGGAACCCCTTATGGCAGAATCTTTGGGCTATCTGGAGGGGCAGGATGAAGAGGAAATTGAGATTGGCCAGACTTCCCTTGTCATTGATGAAAATTAGGAGGAACAAAAAGATTCGGGTGCTAATACCGATCAGAATGCCACTAAGGAGGAAAAAAGTCAAGATGATGATTTTACTACCCTTTTGGAGGATGCTATGATCATGGATAAAGGTAACAAAGATGAAGGTCAAAGTATTCCTCAGGATTGGATCAATCAGGAGATTTAGTAAATTAAGCTCCATCTTAATTCTCTGGAGAAAACTATAGAAACCCTGAATATGAAGCTGGAGAAGCTGGAGAATAAGATTTTGGATAAGGTAAACAATAAAAGCTAGAAGGAGGAGATAATTGCCGATATCAAAAAAATTGTTGACAACAAGGTGAAGGAAATCAAGGTCAAAGTCAGCAACAATGGGAAAATGATTAATGAAGTCCTGAGCCACAACAATGAAGGGCTCAATGTGGCTGTCATCAACTTGAATATGCTTCACAACTACCTAGAGAAAAACTAGCTAGAAAACATGACCATTACTATTGATGACAGTGCTGGGAATGCAGGTCCAAGAACTAGAACCAGAGGGACCTGAAAAATGCTATCCAGAAGATGGAGGAGCTGCAGATGAAGGTGGACAAAATGATAAGCAATTAGTTTTGTCCTGTATGTTGCTGGGTGCTGTTGGTAGTGTTGCTAGATCTATTTTCTTTGCTTTTATTTTTGTATCTAGTGTTTTTTTGGTTCCTGCTCTGTTCTTTCTAGCAAGTGTTTCATTTTGATAAACTTTAATGCTTTATCTTTTTGCTATGATGTAAATGGTTTTGGGTTCCATTCAAAACCTATTTTTACCTTATTCAAAAACAATGCTAGAAACAACCAGATGCAAAAGAGCCAACAAAATCCTCTTTTCCTTTGAACCAATTAAAAAAAACCCTCTTTGCTTTACAAATTTTTTTAACATAAAAACCAGAAATATATATACGCAACATTGTTAACCCCCACATTCACACATTCCATCTAAAAATAGAAGAAGAAGATAAGCAATTTTGAAAGGAACGTTCTTTTCCTTGTCAATATAAAAAATCACCATATACAAAGAACCAAAAACCCTCTTTCGAACTTTTTTTTTTTTTTCACAAAATATTTAGAAATAATGATAGAACAAACAACGAACAACCACATACAAAAGGATGAACAAAAACTTGGCAAAAGTTGTGGTTCATGCCCTTCACCAAGCCCCCAACACTTTATAAATCCCCATGTAGACCGTAGATGGAGAATGGTACAACTACATATACTGCCATTGATATAGTTGTTAGCAATATACACAAGAAAAACTTAATCACATTCACAAATTCCACCTACAAATGTAAGAAGTTCTATACACAAAGAGCAAAAACAACCACATACAATAGGATGAACAAAAACCTGGCAAAAGTTGTGGTTCGTGCCCTTGACCAAGCCACTGAAGTTTTATAAATGGACACACAGACCATAGACAAAGAATGGTACACCCACATATACTGACATTGATATATTTGTTAGCAATATAAACAAAAGAAACTTAAACAAATTCACAAATTCCATCTTAAAATATAAGAACTTGACAAATTTTTAAAACCTTCTTTCACTTTCAAATTTGTTCTCACATAAAAAATCAAAAGAGCAATGCAAGAAACAACAACATGCAAAGGAACCAAGAAAATAACTACCATATAAGTTGTATAGAACCAAAAACCCCCATTCATTTTTTTTTTCATAAAACATTTACAAAAAATGATAGAACAAACAATGAACAATTGTACATACAAAAGGATCAACAAAAACCTAGCAAAAGCTACGGTTTGTGCCCTTCGGCAAACCACTAAAGTTTTACAAATACACATGCAAACGATAGATGGAGAATGATACACCCATATATACTGGCATTTAAAATATTTGTTAACAATATAGATAGAAGAAGCTATTGTGGTAAAATAATAAATGTGATATTAAACAAAGATCATAAATGATCTATATATATACAAGTATACACAAAAATATTTCTATAACGAACAAAGAGAGAAATAGAAATATTCTGAAGAGAGAAATAGAATGAGAAAGTTTGGACCATATTGAACATAGAGAGAATATGGAAACATAGAAGAGGAGTGACCATTAGAAATAGAAATAAATCTACGTAAGAGAGAAAAAACAAAAATAGAGAGATATAACTCTAATACCCTCCCTTAATGGTCAATCTAACTTCAAAACAAAAGCTTGCAAGTGAATCCTCAAAAGGCGTAAAAGGAAAACTCGAGCTGGTAGGATGATTCTTGGAACCCAAAATAAGCACCTCAAGGCAACGATATACAAAGATCATCATTAGTCTCTACTTCCAAGTGTTGTCGTTCATTCCATTGAATTACTAACTACCTTCCAACAGAAGATTGGTGAGAGATGCCATGACACGTTCAATGTAAAAAAATATGAATATTTGGAAAGGAATGATCTTTGAGGTAGATTGACGGAAGACCCAGAAAAAATGAGAAGACACCCATAAGAGAGCATGAAAAACCTAGAAGGAATCAATTGTTAGATTTTGAATCTGGTGGCTCAAAAATTGAGGCACAAAAAATGATGCACCTAGAAAAAATGAAGGCAACCTGGAATTGAGATTTGCAAAAAGCCACCAAGAATCTGCAAGTAGATTTTTAGAACGACAAAGAATCTGAGAGTTTCGAAGGAAACCATAGCAATAAAAAAAATCTTCAAAGATTTGTAGATGGCTATTAAGAAAAGGATAAAATCCTGGTTGCAGAAGACAAAGGGCACTATAAAAACCCTATACGATGCAAAAGTAGCAAAAATTGACCTTAGAAGAAAATGAATGAGTTGCATACATAATGAAGGCGAAGTCAAAAAATTCTTAAAACCATAAAAAGGAAGCCTGGATCTGTAGAAATGGCCATCATTTTTACCAAAGAAGCTTCGAAACCCATGACACTAAGAAGACTTAAACATGTGGGTAGTAGGGCAGAGGTTTGCAGAGAAAAAACACAACAATACTAAAAAAAAAGCTACATAGAACAAATCTCATCACTAAAAATGAGCCGCGATGCACAAGGATGTTGGAGGTCTGTGAAAGCATAAAAACAACACCCAAAACAAACACAAGTAGTAGACGCCACATAGGTTGCAGATGAGAAGAACATGAATGTCGTTGGGAAAAAAAAAATCCCAAAACAAACCTACGTGATTCCTACAAACTAATCTTTGAACACACCTAGGCAAAGAATGTCGAAAATCTTATGAATCTAAAATTTCATGAAGAAATTAAAGATTTTCAAAATCTATTTCGAAAAATAACTCTGTAAATTTCAATAATGAATTATTATTTTTTGAAAAAAATAGCTCTGATACCATATTATGGAAAAATAATGAATGTGTTATTAAACAAAGATCATAAATGATCTATATATACAAGTATACACAAGCAGGAATAACTTTAGCAGCGAATATTCACCAATTGGCGATTGTCACTCGTCGGGGACCCAGAATTTGGTGAAAAAATTTGGACTTTTGGGGTGACCATGTCGCCCGCACTTTATAAAATTTGAAAAAAAAATTGAATTAAAAAAAATCGCCAACAATATTATTTTTTTCCGCCTAAAATAATGTAGGATTTGCCAGGATTTTATACTTTTTCTAGGGAGGGGATTTCTTAAAGTTTTCCCTGTACACAAGAATGTTTCTATAACGAACAAAGAGAGAGAAATAAAAACAATTTGAAGAGAAAATTTACATAAAGAGAAAATTTTCATATTGAACAGTGAGAGAATATGGAAACATAGAAGAGGAGTGACCATTAGAAACAAAAATAAATCTATGGAAGAAAGAAAAAATAAAAATAGAGAGATTTAACTCTAATAGAAACTTAAATGCATTCACTTGAATAACATCTAATAGAAACTCTCTTTAGCTTTCAATTTTTTTCTCACATTAAACCCAAAAGAACAATGCAACAAACAATGAGATGCAAAAGAGCTAACACAAACCTTGCAAAGCCTCCACCCCGTGCATTGCCGAGGAACAAAATTATCTGCAACATGCCCAAAATCCTCACCAACACAATTATCTGCAACACACCCAAAATCCTCTCCAACACAATTCTCTGCAACACAAACAATAACAAAACAAAAGAAAAAGTGGGAAAAACCCACGAAACAATCGCCATAACCACGACAAACGAATCAAATAAATCCTATTGAATGAACATTAATTCTCAACAGGTTGGCCTCGTATTACAAACGCAAGCCGTGCCCTCGGCAAATGCAACGACGAACAACTCATCGCTGAAATACGAGAAACGAGAAATAGGGACCGATACACGTCGGGATCGGGAAGTCCAGGCAGTCGACATGTAAGCCCCTGAAATAGAAAAATCGAACTGGTGGAAAAGTCGCCGTGTTTTTTTTCACGGGATGGCTAACAACTTTCCGGCAAGTCATCCTCATACAGGACGCCACAACTTTCCAACAAGTCATCCCCATATAGGACACCTGTAATAATACATATACATTTAATTTGAAATAGCATATTTCAATATTAAAGAAACATCCAAGGCCTTTCTCCAAAATAAATGGAAGGCAATTATTTACTGAAAATAAAATAATATTTTTCCTGACAATTTAATAAACAGGAAAAAGCAAGACCAATGATCTCAAACGTTGTGCTTCTTAAATCACATGCATTAATGTTGTCACCTTTATATGCAGCCTGTTAGAAAGCTACACAAAGGAAAAACTGATAAAAAGAGCTTAATTTAGTCCGCGCTTTGAAACTTGGGACTGAGATAATCCCTTCAAAAACCTCAATTTGTTTTCATGTGTAAAACTCAAAATCAGAGTTAAGTAAAGCAGCACATTACCAATGGGATTGAACTGGGTTTAAATTGCATGTCAAGTAAGTTCGATCATATCCATAGTTCTAAAAATGGGTTGTGAGACTGAGATGCAATTAAATGCCTGAGATTCCTGAAGACAATAGAAAGAAAGAAAAGCTCCAACCTGTAGGGATTCCAAGAATCAGGATCAATATTACACATTGCCAACATCATATCATCCCCCTTAGACAACCTCGTGGCAGAAACATTTGCACATATTTATCATTTGCTTCTCCTTCTGTAATCTCCTATTGCCACACACTTCCTTTCTTACCTACCCTACTCCACAACCAGGCCTCCACGATACAATTGTCTTATTTTTTCCTTACAGCACCTGTTTTTAAAGATATCATAAGGCTTAACTAATATATAAGTGCAGTAGGTCTCTGCTTAAGGGCAGTAGGTTTCTGTTTAAGGGCACTAGGTCTTTTCTTTAAGAGCACCCTGTCTGTTACCTGTTGCTGTCACTTCACTGAATTATCTTGCTGTTTTGTTTTGGCTCTTGTTCTGAATGCATGTGAGCTCTCTCTGTAGGGCAATGTTCTAAGTAGGCCCATGATTATTGTCTAGTTAAAGTTTGATATGAGTGTGTTTGTGGTAGAAGATGTGCCTGGAGCAATCATTGTGGGTGCTGGTCCATCTGGCATGGCTACAGCAGCATGCTTGAAAATGGAAGGAATACCCAGCATCCTGATTGAGAAAGAAGCCTGCATAGCCCACTTCTGGAAAAACAACACATATGACAGGCTTAAACTTCACATAGCTAAAGAATACTGTGAGCTGCCATTCATGTCGTTTCCTGTCTCATATCCCACTTTTGTTACCAGGAAACAGTTCATAGAGTACCTTGAAGACTATGCCAGAAAGTTTGAGATCAGCCCAAGATTCTGCCAGACTGTGGAGGATGCCAACTTCGCTGATGGAAAATGGCATGTTGTGTGTAGAGCCAAGAAAGATGATGGAGTGGAGTTTAAGAAGGAATATGTGGGAAAATGGCTTGTTGTTGCAACTGGGGAAAATGCAGAGCCTGTGAAGCCTTCTATTCCAGGGCTTGAGGCTTTCAATGGGAAGGTCATCCATTCTAGTGAGTACAAGAATGGTCATGTGTTTGAAGGCAAAAAGGTTTTGGTTGTTGGATGTGGAAACTCAGGCATGGAAATTGCTTTTGATCTTTTCAATTCTAAGGCCAAGCCTTCTCTTGCAGTGCGCAGCTCTGTGAGTATCTTTCTGCCAAAACATGTTGCCCTTCATGCAGTCTGTAAATCTCATTTTTTTTTGGTGTTTTTTTAATGTTCTGTGCAATTTTGATTCCTTTTTCATTATGTTCTTTGGTTTCTCTTGTCAGTCGTAATATTTTTAGCAACTGCCTATTTTTAAGTTATGCTTGGCATCGTTGGAACCTTAATCAATATCTTATCAAGGATTTTTTAAAAAAAAATTATTGTTTATAGAAGATCTTTATGTTATTTATGAGTTTGTTTTATTATTAGATATAAGAATACGAGTTTATGTTGATATTTTTTTATCTGAAGAAAAAATCCATTCTACCAAAATCACCCAAAATATCATTCACAGCTCATTCTTTTATATTATCATTCACACCTCATTCTTTTATGTCATACGTTTGAATATTCTTGAAATATATCAATAGAGTAATAGAAGCACATGACTGTAATTTAAAAATGTAGATAGCATCCATAAAGTAGGTTAATGATTGAATATATAAATTCAAGTTTGAGTGCAAGCATTTTAGTTCAAACAGATGCAAATTATGTAGGATGTTTTACTTACAGTTGATAGATTCAGGAAAATATGAATGTAGAAATGCGGGGTAAACCTTATCAGTTTGGTATTTTGTAAAATGGATTACAGTTGGTTAAATCAATTATTTATGTGAGGTCGAAATGCAATATCTTCTCTTTTAAATTTAAATAAGAATAGAGAGATATGTTAGTATTATGGTTGAAAACTGTCAATTATATTCATGTCAAGGTTTTGCTTCTGGATTTAATTGTGTATATTTTTGTTATCAATATTTCGGATCAAAATAACTAGAAAGGAGAAAATTATAAACATACTAAATTTCCTAATATTGACAATATTTATGTATAAAGCATTTAAGAGGTTGATAAGTAGATGTTTCCCATACTGTGTTTGCATAATTATGATATTTTTATCAGTCAATTTCATTGACCCAGATTTCATGACTATTTTTGCTCATATTTTTAGATTGAATGATCCACTTAACACTCATTACATCTAAAAATTAGACAACTAACTTTTAACTTACTTCATTTAACATTCATTACATATAAAAGTTGTCGATTTAAAATAGATTTCAGACAACCAAACTCAAACACAACATGCAGGCCGTTTAGAGTTATAATTAAAGCCCCAGTTCAGCTAAAACATCTCTCACACACACAGCATGTGTACAACCATACTCTGATTTCTGCAGAGTTGGGGTAGCAAAGAATAGTATCATATTTCTGCAAAACAAAAAAGCTAGGGAAGCCAGAACCTGATGATGTCATCTCAGTCCTATAAGTAAATTAAATAGGGTATTTAGGTGTCCAAACTTTGCAACTTGTTATACAGGGTGCCCATACCTATTGCATGGACATTTTAACAAAATCATAGCAGGTGAGGAGGATTCTGAGTATATACCAAGGAATGATTAATGTACAGCCTTGACTGGTATCCATGTATAATCATATTCTCAGAGCACATTGCCCAAGATGCCCTTAATACCACGAGAAGTAGCTTTGTTCGCATGCGAGCTTAATACTTATCATACTCTCTGAAACTTCCATCTTTTGAACTTCATACCACACTGGCATATAATGATTTCCAATGGGGCGTGAAGAGAATTTAGTTAGCAGAGGCATGCGTATGTACTTGGGTGTTTTTCATTATAAAAAAAAAAACTAATCAAGACTTCACCATATATAACTGGATAATCATAGCACTATCATACTTAGGCAGCTCAATAATCCTTTCCATTTATGTTGCACAGCAATAATGATTTTTTCAACTGATATAGAATCTTCTCTTTTATAGCTAATAATAACAATGGAATCGTTTCAAAATATCTATATGTTCACAAGTTTTTAAAGTATTTGGAATATTTTTATATTGAATTTGATAATTTATATATTCTTATATTCTATTCTGAGTACTAATATTTTTATAGTGTTTGTTGTATAAATGAATTGTGATTTGATAATATATATTTTTATATTTTATTGAAAGTATTATATCTTTTACAAGATTATTTTAGATTTTTCAATTATGACGAGTATTTTTTATTTTATTTGTTGTACAATTGAAATGATTTGACAATATATTTTCTTACAAACATTACATTTGTACAATCTATTTGAATTTTGTCTAATTAGTTTTGAATGTGATTGTGTGTGATTTTATTGTAGGTACACATTTTACCACGAGTCATATTGGGTATATCGACGTTTAGTGTCGCAACAAGATTATTGAAGTTCTTTCCGGTTGAAGTGGTTGATTCTTTGCTATTATTTTATAGTAGATTGGCAATTGGGAATACTAGTTCATATGGCATAGAAAGGCCCATTGAAGGTCCATTAGAGTTGAAGATGAAGACAAGCAAGACCCCTGTTCTAGATGTTGGGACCTTGGCAAAGATTCGTAGTGGGGATATCAAGGTAATGGTTCAGTATAACTTGAAATTGTTATATTTCTTTTGGTCTAACAATTTTTTAATAATTTTGCTTGTTTTGTAGGTTTTTCCTAATATTAAACGAGTTTCTACTACTGAGATACTATTTGTGAATAATATTGGTGAAGAATTTGACACAATAATCCTTGCAACTGGGTACAAAAGTAACTTTTCTCATTGGTTAAAGGTGACATTGAGATTTCAAGATCATTTTTATTATTAGAAGTTAATAAATTTTCAATTTTAACTTTCTTTTATCTGAAAATATTATCTAATATTTTATGTTTTTTTACATGCAGCCTGATGGTGATCTCTCTCATAATAATTGGAAGGGAAATAATGGATTGTATGCCGTTGGACTATCTAGGAAAGGTCTACTTGGTTCCTCAACAGATGCAAAGCTCATTTCTAAAGATATAAAGGATGTTTATGATAAGAATGTCAAAAAATAGTATTTGAATTTTTAATCATGGTTGATAGTTGTATATTTTATCTTTTAATCTAATTCATGATTTTATAATATATAATGGAGACTTTGTAAGATTATTGTAATATGGATTTTAAGCATTAGTGTTTGTAAGCTGGTTTAAATAATAAATATATAATCTTCTCTTTTTATAAGAAACCATAGATGTTTTATACAAAAAGGTTGATTAATACATTTATTTATTTTTTTAATATACCAAATGAATATGTTTTACTATAACTTATTTATGATCAATATAAATATTTTTTTTAATTTTTTAATTGTACAAATATAAAGTAATTTAACAATACAACTTTTCTTTTTTCTTTTCTATATAATTGACGATACATACTTTACAGTGAGTAATATTGTACAACTTTTTATTTATTATTACCCTTTCACGCCACATAAACAAACTTATTTCCAACTGCCTCTCCAAAGAAACTGAGACGTAGTGCTTTGGATGGCGCACATGTAATTGGTGTTGCTTCATTTCTACCGCCATTCTTGATGCTGTTGTTGATCCTTGTGATGTGTTAGCAGTTTTTACATGAGCAAATTTGTGAGGATTGTCAAGGGTTTCCGTGGATCTTTGCTGCAGGTAGTCATGGGCTACTTTCAGGCCAACCTTCCATGCCATGCAATGTGGAGGATCTCCCGAGCCAGCGACATTCATGAGATCTAGTGGTTTAAGGGATCAAGAAACATCAAATTAATTTTGTTTTTAAATTGTTTTTTATGTTAATTTTTTTATATGAATGAATGTCATTCATGAGATCTAGTGGTGAATAAATGAATGAATGATAATGACGTTCAAGGGATCTAGTATTCCGACGGACCAAGAAACATCAAATCAACCCCATTTTCAAGTTATTTTTCATGTTGATTCTTCTATTACAAATTTTAAGTAAGAAAATAGTTGTTTTAATATGGAGGCATATAGAAAAGATGCAATGCATGATTAATTTGTGTTGGTTCTTCATGCCCTTCTACTGCATCATCTAAATTGGCAGATTTGTGTTGTAAGAGCTGATGATGGAGGTGAGCATGGGGAGCCTCCATGCATGCTAGCACAAACAATTTCCTCTCACAAAAAGGTTGTAGGTACACATTTTACTGAGTCATATTAGGAAGATTTATGTTTAGTCTAGCGACAAAATTAACGAGGCTCTTTCTAGTTCGAATGGTTGATTATTTTCTATTATTTTATAGTAGATTAAATTAATGATTGGAAATACTAATTCATCTGACATACAAAGGCCTCTATGCATGCTTGCACAACCAAGTTTTCTCTCACAAAGTCTACAACTCACAATGAATATAACCCATCCAAAATTCAAACAGAGATTTGATTACTCACAATTAACCAAATTCCAAAAAAAAATTGTAGGTACACATTTTACCACAAGTCATATTGGGAAGATCTATGTATAGTCTAGTGAAAAATTAGTGAGGTTATTTCCAATTCAAGTGGTTGGTTATTTGCTATTATTTAGTAGATTGGTGATTGAAAATATTAGTTCATATGACATATTAAGACCCATTGAAGGTCCATTAGGGTTAAAGATGAAAACATGCATGACCTTGTTCTAGATGTTGTGACCTTGGCAAAGATTCAAAGTGGGATATTAAGGTAATGGTTAATAATTTATTAAGTATAACTTGGAATTGTTACATTTCTTTTGGTCAAATTACTTTATATAACTTTGTTTGTTTGTAGGATTTTCCTAATATTAAACAAAATTTTTCTACTATTGAGATATTGTTTGTGAATAATATTGTTAAAGAATATGACACAACAATCCTTGCAACTGTTTATAGAAGCAATGTTCCTCATTGGTTAAATATGAGATTAAATTTCAAAGATCATTTAGAAGTTAGTATTTTCAATTTTAACATTAGTTTACTTAGAATAAATTATATAATATATGATATTTTTGACATGTAGCATGATGGTGATGTCTTTTCAATCAATAGATTACCTAAGATACCCCTTCCTAATATTAGAAGGGAAATACTTATGTTACTAGAATATTTAGGAGAAGTCTGCTTAGATCCTCAATAGATGTCAAGCTCATTGCTCAAGATATAAAGGATGCCAAAAAATAGTATTTAAATTTGTAAATATGGTTGATAGTTATATATTTTAACATTTTTTTAAAATTCACGATTTTACAGTATGGTTTAGATGAATCAAAATATAATAGACTCCTTTTAAGATTATTGGAATTTATGGATTTTAATCATCAATGTTGGTGAGTTGATTCAAAATATAAATGTACAATCTTCTTTCTTTATAAAAAATGGTAGATGGTTTTTACAAAGAGGTTGATTAATACAATTATTCATTTTTTATATGTCGCAAAAGAATATGTTTTATTAGATAATTTGGTTTTAATTATTGTAAGTATTTTTTTTTTAATAACACAAATGAAAGGTAATTTAACAATGCAAATTTTCTTTTTCTTTTCTATGTTATTGGGGATACATATTTCACCATGAGTAATATTGTGTAAATTCACATGTGCACACAATTTTTTTAAAGGAATCTCTAATTAAAATACACAATCATTATATATATATATATATATATATATGTATATATATATATATATATGTATATATATATATATATGTATATATATATATATATATGTATATATATATATATGTATATGTATATATATAATGTATATGTATATATATATATGTATATATATATATATATATGTATATATATATATATATGTATATATATATATATGTATATATATATATATATGTATATATATATATATATACATATATATAATATATATATTATATATAT